>JADBJO010012291.1:40000-59011 GCA_016801955.1 Conus betulinus
ATAACATAATGTCCTCCTCCTGTACAACAGTTGACGACTGTGCTAAGATGCTTCACCTGCTTTGTGCAACTGACTTCATAACCAGAAATAACGTTGGAGTAAGTGGGAATTGTTGTGGGACAAACGAGATGCTGGTGATGATAACAGGTTGTTCCAGAGTGGTTTTTATTCATTGTTCGGACCAGGGCTTCAGATGCGCTCATAAACAGAATTGCAAATAAACAAAAACAAGAAAAAGAAAAACCCAGACATCTGATTTCTTTTCTTACTCATTGACCTGTATGAATTCTATGTAAAAACAAAAAAAGGGAGGGGGGGGGGGGGGGCTTGAAATGGTCAGGAGGGAGAAGGGGTAGGGGACGTCTGAGGGAGTTGGGGTGGGGGGGGATGGAGAGTGAGAGCTAACTCTGGTGTAAAAACAGAGTACGTGTCTGCAATGTGTCAAGATAGGAAAAAAATAATTGTGTCTGCTAGTGTACCAAAGTAGAGAATATAATATCTGTGTCAGTAGTGTATCAAGATAGAAAAGGCATGCACATGGAATGTATCAAGATTGAAAACATCATGTCTGTGCCTGTAATGTGTGGAAAATGTAGAAAAGACAGGTGTGTACATACTGCTATGTACCAGGACTGAAACATAACGTCTGTGCATGTATATATGCCCCAAAAGTAGAAAAGACATGTGTTTATGTAATGTATCAGGACTGAAAACATCATGTCTGTGCATGTATATATGCCCGGAAAGTAGAAAAGACATCAGTTTACATATTGTATCAGGATTGAAAACATGATGTCTTTGTGTGTAATGTGTCCAAAAAGTAGAAAAAAAAACATTTGTATATGTAATGTATGAAGATTGAAAATATCGTGTCTGTGTGCGTAATGGTCCAAAAGTCCATGCAAAGCTGAGCTAGAAGGGCACTCTTCACACCGCAGACCATCAAAATCAAATGGATCTTGGATCTACCTCTGATCCAGATCAAAATGAAAAAACAAATGAACGGGTTTCTCTTAGGCCAGCTTATACATTTTGATCACATTTCATTAAAATCAGTTCCATGGTTTGGGGTTCATTTTGCTGAGGGACATGAGACAAAACTAACAGAGGTAATGATGCTCATAGACAAAGTAATTTGTCAGTGGGTGTCAGTGTACTGTTTTCTTTCTTTAATGCACTGCTTCATTCTGGGACATTTTCAGTTTGTTTGGAATACAATTTTTGGTTATTGCTTAGGCATGAATGGTCTCATGTCGTCACACATTTTTTGTTTGTTTGTTCGTTCGTTTGTTTCATTCTTGTGTAAAACTTTCATTTTGCTGGTGGAGTGGTTCCTAGATGTTCCAGATGTATGAATTGTGTGTGTCTTCAACTGTTCTTCATTTGGCTTGACCAATCAGCAAGTTTCTTTTTTCTTGACCGCCATGAGAACTAAACTGGAAAACAGTTATCAAAGGCAAAAGAAAGTCATCGCCTCCTCTGTGTGTGTGTGTGTGTGTGTGTGTGTGTGTGTTTGTGTGTGTGTGTGTGTGTGTGAGAGAGAGAGAGAGAGAGTATATTTGCTCTGTGTGTGCGCGTGTGTGTGTGTGTGTGTGTGTGTGTGTGTATGTTTTTTTTTCTTTTTTTTGCTTGCTCTCATTTTTTCTTGCTTTTTTTTGTTTTTTAGATAGTATGCGTATGTTTATCTCTGACACCTGCATCAGGCTGACTTTAAAAGATTTTACTTTAGATGCTGCAAGAAAAAAAAATAGATAGATGCACTATTTGATTCTCTGTTAACCTTTAAAAGACCCCACCTGCTGCTTCTTGTCAGTGCTTGCTGGCCTGTGCTTGGCTGTGCAGTCAGCTTGTGTTTAAAGTACATGTGACAAGTGTTGTGTACATTTCAGACGTGCCATCTCCAACGTTTCTTCTGGGTTGACAGCTAATAGCTGGCTTGCCTTTATGACTTGGTGACTTGCATAGGACTTGCCTTTTTTGTTTTGGAAATGTTACAGTAATTGTCTGATTCGAGCGTGAAAGAAAACAGTTTGCTGTTTATTTACTGTCAGAGTATCTTCATCTAAACATGAGGCTTTTTTTTTTTAAGAATATTTCACTTTCACTATTGTCTTTGGCATGATGATTTACAGGATGGTTGGTTCAGAGTCAGGAATTCTCTCAGCATTATTTCTGCTAGAAAAAACAAACCATCGATTCAGCACGATTTGTTGTTGTTTTTTTTTTTTTGTTTTCTCCTTAGCACAGGTATAATGGTCACTGGTTCAATTGAGACTTATCGTCTAAAACGGGAAGAGTAAAACTACAAACCTTTAACACATTTTCTCATGAGATATAACAAATACCCTTTGTAGGAGGGAGGGGGGGGGGGCCAGGTTGGGATGGGAGAGTCGATCATTTAAGATTAAGAGACCATCATGAAAAAAGAAGGGGGAAGGGGTGCTGGGAGGGGGATGGGGGTGAGGTCTTATTTGTTTCATACTTTTCATTGGTTAGTGTTGGGTGTAATAGGTGTGCCTGAAAAAAAAATCATGTTCTTGTGGAAGGTATTCATTTACTGATGTGTTCAAACAATGTGTTGTTTTAAGTTAACTCTGGACCAAAAAATGGAATGTGAGGAAAAGAAAGAAGGGAGTCAATAGAGGGTATGGTGAGGATTTGGAGTTGGAAGAGTAGAGGGAATGGGGGGTGGGGGGTATAAATAAAAGAGATTAAATAAGATGAATTACCAAACCAGATGAGGTTGTGGGCTCTCTCTCTCTCTCTCTCTCTCTCTCTCTCTCTCTCTCTCTCTCTCTCTCTCTCTCTCTCAACTTTAATTCCTTAATAATTTATCATGTCTCTCCTAGTGGCATTTGAAGCTTTGCTTGTCTGATTCAGCTTGGCAGAGTGCCATCTCACCATTGCTGACCCTCCCTCAATGACTGGCATAAAAAAAAAAAAAAATTCCTGAAACTCTGTGTGTATATGTGGCTATGGGAGGGGTGGGGGTTGAGTACATTTGTGTATGGTTACATCTCCTGAGGTGTGGTGGTGCAAAAGGCATTGGAGTGGTAGTGAAATTTAAGTGAGTGTACTTTGTATGTTTGCATGATGCTTTTGAATGTGTGCCTCTGTGTGTGCTTGTCTGTGTGTATGTATGGGTGTATGCATGCATGTAATCAAAATGACAGGATGGAAGTACTCCCAAATTTCACCTCTTTGGACAAGAATCCTCAAATCTTTTTTTCAGAGATATTGTTTGAATGTAAACCTCAGACAACCCTTGCAGATATATGCATGCTGTTGTGTACCCACCAGGTGTTTTGAACACAACAGCATTTCAAATATAGTTGATAACATTTTGTCTGAAATTAATGGGGCTTAAATTTTCTTGGGGGGTAGGCAAACTTTTGGTTAATCGAATTTCGAGTTAGCCATATGATGCTGTCAAGGCCTGTCTGTTTGTGTAACTATGGTTGACTGTGAAGGCCAATTTCTGTCAGCTACTTGGCTTGAGCTTAAAGGTTTATTTGCTCCAGCAGGATGGGGGATGAGAGGGGGGGGGGGGGACCACAGTACGCTGTGAAAGTGTCAGCTTTGACAAATCTTTTTTTTTTTTTTTTGTCTCATCGGGGGAAAAAAGTTGAACTTAAACATGATTGTGTACCAAAGGATAGTTACTAAAACATGGATTGTTGTGGAACTGTCATGGGCCCACAGAGTACTTTCCCCTGGCTGGCAGACCAAGTATATTCAATGAAACATGGGGTGTTTTCAGTTTTGGACATCTATATATGCCTTTGTCTACAAAAACATAAACTCAAAAGTGTTTTTGTGACAATATGCTAAGAAACATTGAGTTTTTGACATTTGGATACATTTTTTCTTTTCTTTTTTTTTTTTCCTCTCTTTTTCTTTTTAGATCTTCAGTATGAAAAGTACATAACTCAAATATGATCATTTAGCACTTGGTGTTTTGTTGGCAAGTTTCAATGAAAATGTGATAGATGAGGAAACTGATTGTGCTGCCTTAGTTAACTCATCAGAGGAGAATTGTTTGATTGTTGTCATATTGTCCATGCATTCATATCTAGAATTTGTCCTTTTAAAAATCTTTATTTGTTTTTACAATACACCCAAGAGTAAAAATGAAAAACAGTTAAGAAGAGGAAAATCACCAACCAAGCTTTCTTGTGTTAATTATTGATTGCCAAATTTAACCCCGCCAAATTTAACCCCCCAAAAGTGTTCAAATGGCGCACAGGTGAGCTTTCTTTTCTGTCGTGAATATTGAGTATCAAATGGCGCACAGGTGCAGTGAGTTGTCTTTTCTGTTGTGAATATTGAGTCAGCATGAGAGTGAACCAGAAGAGTTGTCTGCAGACCAGCGGGGAGTGCTGACCACAGCGTCACAGCGACCTGATGCGGATGAGCTCACTGAGTACCACGCCATTGGGCCACAGAAGGAGGTGGAGTACTTCTTTGCATCAGATGCCAGGTCAGAATGCTGGAATCTCTGTCATGTTTGTGCAGCGCGTTGACATTTTTCTTTTTTTTTTTTGCCTCCTGCATTTATTTGCCTGTAGACTATTGATGAAATGTTCATTCAGTTACAAATTTACTATATGGTTAAAAAAAAAAAAAAATTTAGAAAGAGAGGGGATTAGTTACCGCCAAGGACATAGACAAACAAAGCACAGGACAAAAAGAAGTACAAATTGATAAAGATCTTTTGAAAGTTATGCCACAGAAATTTTGATTTGTTTGCTTTTGTTTTAATCAGACCAGAGGCATGATGCTAAACAAGTGCCTTTCCACAAACTTCACTCATCAGTCCATGATTCATATTGTCTGTAGCCCAGCCAGCCATGATGGCTTCAGTATATAAACCCCACTCCAGACAACTGTGTTGAAATCAGAAGCTTTGATATAGATTTACACTTACCGATCTGTTGTTTTATTTGTTTCGTTATTGTGGGTTTCATTTTTGATTGAATGTTTGTTTGTTTTGGATATTGTGAGATCAAACTACAAAAGTTAATGTACCATATATGATTAATTGAAACAAAAAGATGTTTCTGCCCTATATCTCTTCCAAAGTACAGAAAGAAAATTTTATAGATTCTGTTTCTCCAAGTTTCATCCATATGTCAGCAGTTAGAAGCAAGCTTGAAGAGCATTCCAAGGGTACAATGACCAGGGTTTGCTTTGATGCATTTACTCACTGTAGCTTTTGCATGGAGGATCTAGGAATCAAGCAGAGACCCACACAGAGTCATTTCAGTTTCAGACTTCCCCTTATTCTTGTTTCCATCATATAATTTACCGTGCCAAACTAAGCTGTTTTATTCATTTCTTTTATTCATTCAGCAGTGTTTCAGATCCACCTCAGAACAAGGTGTATTCATATCCTCTTTAAAAAAAAACAAAAAAAAAACAGGGGTTAACATACCTCCAGCAAGAGTTTAAAGGGGTGTTGATGAAAATGAAAGGAGAGTCTGGTTTTGAATAGCTGAAGTTTCACTTGCTTTTCCATCATGAACACTCACTCTCGATGAGGTACTTTTTGAAGGGAGCATACTCTCATAGTACTGGATGTAGCCATATGACGTAAAGAAGTCAATGGCTAGCTATTTTTATTGAGTGAGTGAGTGTGTTCATTAACAGCTCATTGACTGTAAATGTTTAGGCTTGTTGGGGAACAAAATCAAGTCTTGCAAAACTATAGGAGCTGATAATATTTCATTCAAACCATATATCTCCACAGTCCATTATCATTGACAAAACTATAGGAGCTGATAATATTTCATTCAAACCATATATCTCCACAGTCCATTATCATTGACAGACCCCAGTGAAATGATGCAGTGCAGTATAATATTCTAACTCTTTTGATTAATTTCCTTTGGTTAGTTGCAAAGTGAAGAAGACCTAAGAGGTCAAAATGTGTTGTGTTTTCTCTTGTAATGTGTTTTGTCCATGTTAATTGGCGGAGTTATTTCAACTACCTTTTAAAACTTATTTTCTTCAGATGATTTCTAGCTTCAGAGTGACCCCGTTTCAATGTGATCTAGGACATTATTTGTAACCTCACCCTCCATGCTGTCTCAGCGACATTATTCCAGTCCCAGTCATTCTTGCTCATTCATACACAGCTACGCCCAGAAAGCCCTACTTTGCCCTCAACACTGACAGCCTGCAGGGACACACTGACAGCCTGCAGGGACACACTAACTGCCTGCAGGGACATACTGATAGCCTGCAGGGACATACTGACAGCCTGCAGGGAAACATTGAGAGCCTGCAGGGACACACTGACAGCCTGCAGGGACACACTGACAGCCTGCAGGGACACACCAACAGCCTGCAGGGACACACTGACAGCCTGCAGGGACACACTGATAGCCTGCAGGGACATACTGACAGCCTGCAGGGACACACCGACAGCCTGCAGGGACACACCGACAGCCTGCAGGGACACACCGACAGCCTGCAGGGACATACTGATAGCCTGCAGGGACACACTGACAGCCTGCAGGGAAACATTGAGAGCCTGCAGGGACACACTGATATAGCCTGCAGGGACACACTGACAGCCTGCAGGGACACACTGACAGCCTACAGGGACACACCCAACAGCCTGCAGGGACACACTGACAGCCTGCAGGGACACACTGACAGCCTGCAGGGACACACTGACAGCCTGCAGGGAAACACTGACAGCATACACGGAGTTACAAACAATACCAGGTCATCATTAGGCAATACACCAGAGGAAGCCTGCAGCTTACTTTTTGGTGGTGTTCATTGGTGCTGGCTCTTATGAAACACATGCAGGACACCGCCAGCTAATCCCCTTATGATGACAGTAACTGCTCCGTCATGGAGCTAGGACAAGTGAACATCCTTTTGAAAATGGTATCAGCTTGTTCATTCGAAGGTAATTTCCAAAATATGCTGACGTCCAAACTCTTTGGTGTGGCAATCCAGACAGTAGAGAGAAAACAGAAGCCGGTGTCACCATGAGAAGCTGTTTTCTTTTTGCTGTCACTTCTTTGAGCCCAAGCGAACTGACTCAGGTGAAGTTAACTGCAGGTGAGGTTTAGTATAACAAGCTCATAACAGATTCATTGATCTACAAAGACAAACTTTTTAGTTAAAACTTAAGCATAGTGTAATGGGTGTAGCTTTTTTTTCCATCAAAACCAGTAAAAGATATTCAGGACAAGGATGCAGATCACATAGTGGGACTATTTCATTTGTTTTCAGTGCAATCATTGAACACACAAACAAGGTGATCTTCCTGGAAGATGATGATGTGGCGGCAGTGAAGGATGGCAGTCTCACAATTCACCGCATCCATCGCAATGTGGACGAGTCCCACTGTGCGAGAGGTCATCACCCTCAAGATGGAAATACAGCAGATCATGAAAGGTCAGTGGATAATGCCAGTGCTATTGTTGACTTTGGTTTTCTTTGAATGCAAAGTAAATACAATGGGATGAATTTGCTTTAAATGCCTGCCTCTTTTCAGACTTGAAATAAAGTACAGAGAGCTGTTGCTTTTTTTGTTTTTGTTTTTGTTTTTATTTTGTTTGTTTTTTTATCGTAATCTGGATTAATTTGTTGCAAAATTTGGTAGTTTTCAAGTAGAAGTCTTCAAAAGAAACTGTTTGATACACCTGAGAGCAAGCAGCGATGGATTTTACAATGATATACCAGATTGTCTTGAAGATACTGTAAGTGAGGGATAGATGCTGATTGTTGACTTCTAGCAAAAAATGAAAGAGAAGAAAGTGGATGAGGAATTTAATCTACTTTCAACCACATTGGGCTTTACATATCTGTGCTGCAAATGCTGAAGAATAGCCTCAGAAGTTTATTGTGGGTTACTCATTCCATAGTTTGGATTTGAGGAGATGAATGGAAAGAGGTGGATACAATGTATGGAGATACCAGTCTGGCAAAGAAAAGATGCTCCAGTGTGAATGAAATAGGGACACACACAAAAGCACACACACACAAATAGATAATAATATGATCTGGAAGGGAATTCTGGACACATTCTTAGTAGGATAAGGGACAGCAGAAGGAGAAGCGAAGCAGCATCTCAGCCACGACTGAAGGTATGAACAAGGGAGAAGGTTGTCTGTTTCTCAACCTGTGATTTTACTCTGTTTCTGCAAGGAGGCAGTAACTCTGATTCTGAACAAGTTCGTTTCATTGTACTAGAGTTTCAGTGGCATTCTGATCACTATGAGCACAGATCCCAGGAACGTATGAGGTGCCTCAGTGGATGAAAGTTTTGTTGTATCAGAACTTGATTGAGAGTTGCTTTTTTTTGTCGTTCTTCAGTAAAGTGGAAGAAAAATAAGCTTGAAAAGGAAGTGAGAGATGCTGCAGTGTGTATGTTTAACTCAATGCAAGGCATTTTCAGTGTAAAATTGTTGACCATGGTGAACATCCCCATTTGGTTATGGTACAGTCTGTGAAATTGTATGTAGTAAATTCGTTGTGGAGGCAATTCCTTTTCGTCAGGAAGGTATTTTTTAGTTAAGTTACAGTCTGTGAGACAGTTACGTAATGAAATGATTTTGAGGTGATTCCTTTTACAGTCTGTGAGACAGTTACGTAATGAAATCATTTCAAGGTAATTCTTTTTACAGTCTGTGAGACAATAATGTAATGAAATCACTTTGAGAGAATTCTTTTTCTTTGGAATGTTATTTAGATGTACAAACCTGATACACACTATGTAGGAATAAACAAACAAAAAAAATACTCATAAGGTATATATGATTTTATATTAACTTGCAACACTTTTATGAATACTTATACAATATACTAAATGAGTCTTTGTTTCTTTCTTTCTCCTGCCCCCTTCTGCTTGTCTTACCCCCTCTCCTCCTTTCCCTGTTCCCCCATTCCTTTGATCTCTGCCTGTCTGTCTCTCTTTTTTTTTTTTTTCCTCCCTCCCTGTTGCAGTCCACTGTACTTTCTCTTACTGTTTTGTGTCTTTGCCAGGGAACTACAGTTCATTTATGCAGAAAGAGATTTTCGAGCAGCCAGAGTCCGTGGTGAACACAATGAGAGTCGTCTGAACTTTGACACCAACCAGGTGATCCTGGGAGGCATCAAGGACTACATGCATGAGATCCGGCGATGTCGACGTCTCCTCTTCATCGCTTGTGGGACCAGCTATCACTCAGCTTTGGCGGTAAGAGGCTTTCATGTCACATGAATCAGTCACCATTCTATGATAGAAGGTTTTCCATGCCCCATTATGGATGCTTGGATAGTCAAGGATCACCCCACAGTTCCCAGTCCTCAGCCATGTGCAAGGGAGGTGACTGAAGACGTAATGTTGAGACTGTCCAGTCCCTCATGATGTCCATTTAGGACTTCATCAGTTTGTCCCCATAGCAGTGTTTGACATGCCAGCTTTTTTTGCTGTTATCTGGCAGTTAGGTTGTGAAAGTTACGCACAGTGTCCACAGTGGACGCTGGTTGCCCATGCTGTAGAGTCTGTTTGCCCATGTGGCTTTTTTTTTTTAGGTTTGTGTTGTGACAGTAAAGTGTTTTTTAATCATTTTCTCTTTTTTTTTTTTTGTTTGTTAAGTGTGGAACTGAAAAATAAGGAAAATACCTTGCTGTTCCCGGCACAGCCTGGTTGTGTGTGCTTTAAATTATCAGGAGTTAGCTGACATTTGATGTTTGTTTCTTTTTTTATGTTTTTTTTTTTATGGTTTACTTCTTTTGTAATGTAACCCTTTTTCCTGTGTTAGTTTCGACACATCCCTGAAAAGGCTGTTCAGCGGCCGACTGGGCTACAATGAATAAAACTTGGATCTTCTTTGGCCTGATACTGCAATGCAGAAAGTGAAATTAACCTACTGTAGGTCAAAACAAGCATAGAGTCATGTTTTTTGTCAGATATTCACATTTCAAATCTGTGTTGAGAAAAAGGAAATTGTGAAGTTTTAGAAGTGCACAGCTGTTTAACAACGAAGATGTCCCAGTTTGAGTAAGACCTCGCTGCCACAGATGATGATGATGTTGAGAGTGGACGCTGGTGTCACCAGACACGGCAGTTGCTGGAAGAGCTGACGGAGCTGCCGGTGATGGTGGAGCTGGCCAGCGACTTCCTGGATCGCAGCACCCCCATCTTCAGGGACGACGTCTGCTTCTTCATCATCAGTCAGTCAGGTCTGTGGCCCACACACGGTGTTTGCGGTCATGTGTGGTGTTACGGTCTGTCTGTGGAGCTTTGGTGGTCATGTGCCGATTTTCTTACTGTCTGTATGGCAGTGCAATCCATTGTGTTATTGTGTGTTTTAGATTATATTTGTATCTTGTTTTGTATTTTGTGTCATATTTGTACCTTACTGATTGGTGTTAAAAAGCATTGTGTTGTATTACATCGCATTTTATTTCACTGTTTTTATTTTGTGTCTTGTTGATACAGATAGAAAACTTTTATATCTGTATCTTGTATTATACTGCATTATATAACACTGTTTTACATTTGTATTTGTTTATTTGTGTTAAACTGCATTGCTTTGTATTTCTACTGCATTATATTGTATGGAATAGCTTTATTGTTTTTGTTTATTTGTGTTAAACTGCATTGCTTTGTATTTCTACTGCATTATATTGTATGGAATAGCTTTATTGTGTTTCACATTTTCTCATGTAAAACACGAGTTACAATCTCCACAATGGAGAATGCATTCATGCACTGTGTGTGTTAATTTCTTTAGGTTCTTTAAGAAGCCTGTGTGTGTGTGTCTGTGTGTGTGTCTGTGTGTGTGTGTCTGTGTGTGTGGTTACGTTTTTGGGGAAAGAGAAGAAGGGAGGAGCGATAGGGGTGGGCAACCTTGCTTGTTTATGTGCCAGTGTGTCCTGCACATTCAAATACAGTGGGAAAGAGAATTACCTGAATTTGCAGGGGCTGACATTCTCTTTCAGGTCAGCCAAATAATACTGTCTGGACTAATCGTTCCAATCTTCTGTAACGAAATATTGGCCTATCTGTTGAAGGGTGAAAAGTGCTTAAAAGCACACCACGTGAACAGGGCCATCTACGCAGAAGAATCTTTGAATCTTTTATTTCAAACTTCATTTATGAAAATTGTTTTAAACATCATGATCTGCGGTAACTTAAATCTTATTACTGATGAAAGACGACCTTTTTTTAACCTTTTTTTTTTTTTTTTGCTTTTTTTAAATGTCATGATGTACAGAACCAACATTCCATCATGACTAAAGGAGAGACAACATATTTTTTTTTCTGTCATTTGTTTGTTTGTTATTTTTGTTTGTGTTCTTGTTTTCAATGCCATGACATACGGTGCCATAACGCTGTCTTTGACTGGTGACTGAAGGAGAGACAGCCGACACCCTGATGGCGCTGAGGTACTGCAAGAAGAGAGGGGCGCGCTCATCGTGGGCATCACCAACGTGGTGGGCAGCAGCATCAGCCGTGACTCACACTGCGGCGTGCACATCAATGCGGGACCGGAAATTGGTGTGGCTAGCACCAAGGTACGTCCTGTCGGATGTGCCGCTTGAACCACCGTTCTCTTAAGGGGGTGTGGTGGGATGGGCCTTAGGGGAGAGAGGGAAGAAGGGAAATACAGCGAGTGGGTCGTGTGATTGGGAGGGGGAAAATGCAGTCAGTTGGTTGTGTGATTTGAACCAATTCATACTATTATGCTTTGAAAGGAATGCAATGGGTTTTTCTTTAAATACAACTAGTTTTCTCTGAAGATGAATTTCTATTAGTTACTGGAGGTTTCCATTAGGTAGTATGGATGAGGTAGTTTTACTCTGACTGGAACACTGAGATTAGATGACAGGGCTGGACATTCATGCAAGATCTCAGAGCTGGAAACTTAATGCCAGTTCTCAGAGCTGGACACCGATGTTAAGATCTTAGAGCTAGATACTGACATTGACTAGACACTGACAGATGTTCTATCGCTAGAGCTGGACACAGGCGTTGGTTCTCAGAGCTGGTGTTGTCCTTCAGGAAACCATGCTTATACTGCTGTCCCTGAGAATCACAACTGATTTCCTTGGGACCTAACCGATTTCCGTGAGCATCACATTTGATAAGAAGACGTCATGCATGTGTTTCAGGGATACTTAATGATATGATGGATTTGAGGGGTCATTTTAAGTGCAAAGCTGACGAATCTAGCAGCTGGTGAGGGGGGGTGGGGTGGGGGGGGAGGGTTTGTCTTTTTCCATGTGCACTGTTCTTTTATGTGTATTTATAACCACCATATGGAAATAACAGATGAATGGAAATATTGTTTCAGAAATCAGCTTTTGAAAGTGTCACACAGATTTTTGTTCTTTTTTCTTTAATTGCTTTTTCTCATTTTTGCTGCTTAAGAAATCTTTTTTTTTTCTTGATCTGTTGTTGAATTTCAATTCTCCTGTGTCTTTTATGCAAAAATTTTACAGTACAGTGTCTCTGATTACGACAGTTGTGGCAGGCATATCCCTGATGATGGAGCCATTGTAGATGTGGTGTTACTGTTGTTGACAGGCCTACACGAGTCAGTTCATCTCGCTTGTGATGTTCGGCCTCATGTTTTGTGAAGATCGCATCTCTATGCAAGGGAGACGACAGGAGATCATTCAAGGCCTTAAGAACCTTCCAGGTGTGTTTATAATGGTGGAGACACATTTTATGCATAGTTTTTGATAAACATGCACCAAAAAAAAAATGAAACTAGGATCTTGTCTGTAGCAATATTCAAGAGTTTTGACCATAAAAGATCAAATTATGAAGGACATGTTTATATTGTTTTTATGTCAGGGAAGGTAGTGGTGGGTCAGTATGTCCAGGTGTCTTTAGTATATTACATGTGTCATAGTATAAGACAGTGCTGTTGAGTGTTGTTTTTTAGCTAAAAACTATGAATGGATAATGAAATAGCTGTTAAAGTGATTTGCTCCTTCTTCATGTTCATTGTCTTGAATGTTGTTTATTTTGCCTGAAGAAGACCTCAGTGGTCGAAATGCATCGTGTTTTGTATTGTAATTTGTTTGTCCATGTAAATGGCAGACTTAGTTTAGATCCCTTTCAAAATTAGCTGTCAACTGTCCCCATGGAAGCAGAAGGTGATTCGGCCTGTGCCAGAAGCTGAGTTAAAGTTTTCTCTGCTTTCCTGCAAGGTGAAAATCACTACTTTTCTATGCATCATGCAAAGGTGTGTGTTTATTGGGTTTATTTCTTGGGTTTAGTTTTTTTTTCCCTTTTTTTTTTTTCACAACAAAAGTGCATACCTACATACTACAATACCTGAATGCTGAAAAATATGATGAATTATTTTCTGTTACATTTGCTTCTTGATCAGTATAAGCTGTAGAAAAATGCAGAATATTTAAGAACAGATGCAGAGTTTTTGTTTTGTTTTTTTTTTTTTTCAGTTTTCTGTGTGTGTGTATGTGTGTGTGTGTGTGGTGTGACTTTGTATATGTATTTGCATGCCTGTATGTACACCTTTTGTATATGTATGTGGCTGTGTGTGTGTGTGTGTTTGCATGCATTTGCATGTATGTGCTTCTGTGTGTATATGTGGGTGCGTACATGTGTGTGTGTGTGCCTCTGTATATGTGTGTATATGTATATGTCTTTGTTATACTGTGTGTGTTTGTGTGTATGCTTGTGTGTGTGCCTGTGTGTCCATGGTTTTGTTCAGTGTGCGTATATGTACTTGTATTATGTCTGTTGTTTTAGCACAACAAAACTAGAAATTAGTTGTTTGTTTATTTGTTTGTTTTTACTGTCTGGCTTGTGTGTCAGCAGCCCATCAGCATCTGATTCCATCCACCCACCCACTCTTTTTTTCATTTTCATTTTTTTTAAACAGTCTTAGCTAAGTCATGTTCTCGGTCACAGAAGAGTTGCTAACCTACTCATGTTTTCCCATAGCAAAGGGCATTGAAGTTCAAAGCTTACTCATACTTTAATCTGTACTTTGACACCATCAGAGCAGATCAAGGAGGTGTTGAAGATCGACGACCAGATCCACGACCTGGCCCAGGAGCTGTATCAGCAGAAGTCGCTGCTGGTCATGGGCCGTGGCTACAACTACGCCACCTGCCTCGAAGGAGCCCTGGTAGGAAGCAGCGTTTCCCTTCGGTTGACTGGTCTGGCATGCTTTTTTTTTTTTTTACCTGTTTTATTTTTCTTAAGTTGACTGGTCAGGCATGCATTTATTCATGTGATTTGTTGTTGTTGTTGTTGTTGTTTCCTGAAATCTCATGTGGAGTAGGGATCTTGGGAAATAAAGCAAGAACTCGTCAGTTAACAAGAGCTTCTGACAGAATTGAATGTACCTTTTGAAATTTTGACAACATTGACTTTTGAAGTTTGCGCTGCATGTAATTTACGGGTTGATGTCTGTGCTGTTCCAAATGAACGCTTATCAACCTTGAGTTATCTGTCATGCTGTCAGTGTAATCTAGGCACAGTGCGATCAGGTACAATCAACATGAAAATGGATAAGCTGGTTTACATGAGTCGGTCGATTGGTCCCAGCTATTTTTAAGGTTGGGCTAATCCAGAAAGAAGTTTTCAGTCTTTCTGTGTTATGTCACAATGTTTACAGTCCAACCAGCTGTTGTGGCTTAGGGCTTAGCATCAAGGATTCCCAGCTGGGAAATTGCAAGGTCAATTCCGATCAGACACGTTTGTTTGTGGGATTTTTCTATCCTGACCGATTCTTCCCAGAGTTGAGTTTGCTGTGGGTTCAAAGGGGAAGAATAGAAACCACACAGTCAAGTTACATCCATTGAATGGATTCATCTGTTAGAGTGTCGCTCTGATTCCCTGACCAATACACCAGGGAGCCATGTTATGTTGGGGAAATAGAAGTTAACACAGGATATAGCCCTGTCCTGCAGTCTGAGACCAAATTACAACTCCACTTCATTGTCTTCATCATCCTCATTGTCATAAATCAGTACAAGAAAAGTCTCAGAGTCTGTGGCCCTTCTTGTCCTTCGGTCATGGTGATCTTGGTTTCAGTTTCTTTTCAACATCAATTGTGAGCTAGTGTGGATATCTCTGGCATTGACAAGTTCATAGAGGTTGTTGGACATTGGTGAGTTAGTGTGGATATCTCCAGCATCAACAGGTTGGTAGAGGCTGTTGGACATTGGTGACTTAGAGTGGATATCTCCAGCATCAACAAGTTGGTAGAGGCTGTTGGACATTGGGTAGATAGAGTGGATATCTCCAGCATCAACAAGTTGGTAGAGGCTGTTGGACATTGGTTAGATAGAGTGGATATCTCCAGCATCAACAAGTTGGTAGAGGCTGTTGGACATTGGTGAGTTAGTTTTGATATCTCCGGCATCGAAAGTTGGTAGAGGCTGTTGGACATTGGTGACTTAGAGTGGATATCTCCAGCATCAACAAGTTGGTAGAGGCTGTTGGACATTGGTTAGATAGAGTGGATATCTCCAGCATCAACAAGTTGGTAGAGGTTGTTGGACATTGGTGTAGATAGAGTGGATATCTCCAGCATCAGCAAGTTGGTAGAGGCTGTTGGACATTGGTGAGTTAGTGTTGATATCTCTGGCATCAACAAGTTGGTAGAGGCTGTTGGACATTGGTGAGTTAGTGTTGATATCTCCGGCATCGACAAGTTCATAGAGGCTGTGGACATTGGTGAGTTAGTGTTGATATCTCTGGCATCAACAAGTGGTAGAGGCTGTTGGACATTGGTGAGTTAGTGTTGATATCTCTGGCATCGACAAGTTCATAGAGGCTGTTGGACATTGGTGAGTTAGTGTTGATATCTCTGGCATCGACAAGTTGGTAGAGGCTGTTGGACATTGGTGAGTTAGTGTTGATATCTCTGGCATCGACAGTTCATAGAGGCTGTTGGACATTGGTGAGTTAGTGTTGATATCTCCGGGCATCACAAGTTGGTAGAGCGTGCTGCTGGATGGACGTGGTGGCTTCCTTCAGAGGGGGATGCTCACTCACACTGGCTGCAGGACTACATATAGGTACTCCAAAGTGATTTTAAAATGTTTTTGACTGTTTGTTTTCAATAGGTCAAGGTTATAGAACAACGTAAAACTAAGAAAACTATGTAAAATTTATAGCTGTAGCTTAATTAGGAGCAAAGTTATGATTTTTAAATATTTAAATTTTTTTACGACAGTCGGAATTCCCCTAAAGGGCCATCTTTGGAGGCCTGTAACTCGGCCATTTGGCAAGTGACATGTCTGAAACTATGGGTGATTGATGTCAGCTACTTGTAATATACACTGAATTTTTTTCAGACCTGAGGCTCTTAGCAGAGTCCGACTACCACACTCCTAAAAATGCCAAAATCTTCATTTTGACTTTTGTGTCCCTTCCATATCGGCAACCAAAACAAGTTATAAAATGTCACATCCCCTACTTTCAATTGACATACAAGCATGTAACTATATATCAAAATGATCAGGATTACAAGATCTATCCAATAGAAGACATTTACGCATGTCAGCACAATTGTACACCCCCATACCACCTTCACCCCACACCCACCTCCACCCTTTTACCTAACTTCTTGTGTGCCATATAAACATTACGTATACAAATTAAATACCTCTGCTTGGCATGATCTTATGAAAACATATGATTGATATTTTACCAAAAGTAATGCTCAGAAGATTAAAAAGCAAGAAACTTGCCTACCCCCCCCACCCCCCCCCCCTCCCCTCCTCGATCTTCTCCCACCCCTTTCCTCCCCTCCACCCTAATTCTCCAGTGCCTATGCTTTCCATATATTAGTGAAACTGATATATATGATTGCCAAGAAATACTGAATATAAACATGCCATTACAAAATAGATACACTCATCCCTTGAGTTTTACCCAGGTCCCATACCCCCAGGCCAGCAGGAATTGAATGGACAAACTTAAAGGTTTACTTAATTGTAGTTGAAAGCCTGAAGAATTGCTCCTCTTTCTAACTGGCATACATTTTTAGAATTGATAAATATCCGGACGAGCGCAGTGTAGAAAACCAAAGGAAGGGATAGGAGTGAGATGTGCATATGCTGGCCAAGGCTCGCAGCCAATCAGTAAACAGCACCAACTTTCAACACACGCTGACACACAATCACCTTCAAAAGTACAAAAAACTGTGTATGGAAATGAAAGATGTATAATAGATTTTGTCTGATGTATTTTCATTTTTTGATTAATTTTCAACATTTGGAGAAAATAACAGTCAAATGTGGGTGGAAATGAAATGAGGCAGGGAAACAGTAAACAACAAACAGTAAACAAGTGGGGTAGTTTTTGCTCCATAAGGAAACCTAACACAGAGTGACTTTTATTCAAGACTGGCACAGCCTTTTAAACTGAATAAAGTCAGACAAATACAAAACTGGCCACTGTTACAGTGTATGGTTGACCAGAACAAGGCCCGTTTGTAGCAGACACTATCCGCACAGTTTGGAGCACCTGAAAAAAAAAGTAATACATAAATTGAGTTAGGGTTGTCATTAATTGATAAATCATGATGATAGCTAATCCATTCCATTCAGTCACACACACACACACACACACATAACACAACATTATCACCATAACCACCAATGACAATGGAGTGCATGAGACAAGTGTTTTTAGAATCGCTGCTTGATTCATTTAATAATGGAAATACAGGCTCAAAATTAATATTCTGTACAAAGCTTAAATAAATGTTTGCGAAACCGCCCAAAAAACGTGAACAAAATGAATCACAAGACAAAAACACATGATTCGTTTGTCGACGGTTTTTTTTTGCAGTTCACAAACCTTTTTTTTAAAGATTTGTTTAGATTCTGCCTGCAGTCGTCTCATTTTGCAACTAGATCTAATATTCTGTACGTTTTCCTACTGCAACTGTGCTAGTTTCAGCTGTTCATTTGACATAGGGCCTCCTCAAAAGCGTCTTTGGGCACGGTCACGTGACCTAAATAAAATTTTATATTTAAGTCGAACAGGAAAGATCTGGTTTTAAACAATCGACAGAAAATAAACCTTGAAGTCATATTACAAACTACACCTGTAAAACATATCCATAAAATCTAAGCAGCAGTTTTAATTTAGTGTAAAATACTAAACACATACTCTCTCATCAGCACGGCCCCACCATTACCCCCGGTCTGATGTTTCGGTCGTCAAACAAAAACAAAGTAATCTTCAAAATATATGACAGTAATATAGTTAAATCGTGATGTAAGACTGTCGGAAAAGGTTGAAACTACCATTCAAAACAGCTGGAACTGCGTGGTTTGAAGACGACTCGTCGATATTCGATAGATTCCATTTAGTATTTATGGGTCGCATGCCGTCTTGTACTTAGCGCCATTTCAATTTTCGAGTTGACGTTGTGAAGCTGCACCACGGCTTGTTTCGTAGCTTTGCGATCGCGGGGGCATTTGAACAGACAAACTTTAAAATTTTTACTCAAATGTAGTTTGAAGGTACCCTGAGATTTGCGGTGAGTGTAAAGTATAAAATGTCGTCGTGGTTTTATCTGGAAATTTTACATGAAACATTTTTAAACGGTTTTCACTCTGAATTTTCTGTTGAATGCCCACACTTCGCACATGAAAACGTTGCGGGGATGACTCTTCTTCTCTGGTTAGCATGCTATTTTTAGAAAACTAACGGTGCCACCGAGCGCATAGCAGACTGACCAAAGGCAGTGTATCGGAGCGAGACGCGCGCCATGGCGGCCGACGCTCCGTGGCTACTCCGTAACAACTTTCAACACACACTTACACACACTCACCACCAAAAATACAAAGACAAAGTATGGAAATGAAAGATTATATAACGGTTTTGTCAGGCAGTTACGCTTTTATTTCTTGAGTTTATTAATAATTCTTAGAAAATTCACAGTTGAATGTGGGCCCAACAGCACACTGCCTTTTTTTGCTTAGTCATCAGATAAGGTTTGTGGGAGTACTACTACATAATTCGATTACTGTAGTCAGAAGTTGTAATTTTAAAAA
>JADBJO010012292.1:0-17500 GCA_016801955.1 Conus betulinus
GTGTTGTCTTTTTTCACACTACGACGAGTCTTTGTGAAAAAACAAGTTTTTTTTGTTTTTTTTTTTCAGCAGGTGCTTGTTTGGGTTTGATGTCACTGCAAAGAAGGATGTTGTCTTTATGCATGGTCTTTGCTGGGGATATGACATCATTGTAAATAAGGGAGTGTTTGCTGACAGCATGCATGAACAGTGGTATCACTGTTAAAAAGTTGATTGTTATTCATTATCTGATTGCAGCAGAAGAGGACTGGAGAGGGTGTGAATAGGACGTCAATGTGAAGAAGGAAAGGTTGTTGGCCTTCTGTGTCCATGGGGATGGGGTAGAAAATATGACGTCAGTGTAAAACTGGAGGTATTGTTCGTTGTCGGTCTGCAGGGGAAGTGGAAAGGGAGTATGATTCAGTGTACAGGAGGAGAGTGTTGTTTGTTGTTTCCCTGTGGGAGGTGAAGGGGGGAGTATACAATCAGTGTAAGAAGACAGTGGTGGGTCTGTTTCTTTTGGTATGGATGTTGTAGGGCGGGGCAGAGGATATGACTTCAATATAAAGAAGGAAGTGGGTTTTTTTTTTGTCTGTAAGCAGGGTTGGAGGGCAAAGAGTATGACGCCAGTGTATGACCTCAGGGAGTACGAAGTCTGTAAAAGAAACAGTGTAGTTTGTTGTCTATGTGCAGGTGAAGGGACAGTGTCCATGACCTGATTGTAAAAGAAGACAGCATTGTTTGTTGTTGGTGTGTGCAAAGGGAAAGAGCATGTGAGTGTGTTATAATAGGGGTGTTGATCATGGTCTGTGTACAGGGAAAGCGATGTTGAGTACTTCATAATAGCTGGCCAGCACGACGAAACGATTGATGAAGGCACAGAGCAGAAACTGCCAGTAGTGACAGTGTTCAACCACCCCGAATATGATGGTTAGTGCTGCTGAAATCACATTACAGAGATTTTTTTTTATTGTTTGTATGTTTTGCTGATTCAAACGCAGAATCGGATTTGTCACTGGAACCATAAAGCGTCTACAGACAAGGTACGGCAGAAACTCAAGATTGGTTGGGTTTCATACTGAATCATGATTTATGTTGACCCACATGATATGGCAAGCATTGTCTCTCCTTATACTTATGCACCCCGTGATGTGTGTGTGTATATATATATATATATATATATATATATATATATATATATATATTATATATATATATAAAATGGTGAACACATTAAGTAGTGACAGAAAATAAACGCAGGCTATTAATTTTTAAGTCATTATAGTAAATACTTGGCAAAGATCTGAATTCAGAAAAAAAATGAAAATAATAGGGGAAATATATCATAAATATGAAAATCCCTTCACTAGTTGCCTGAGGGAACTATCGTACTCCCCTTCAAAGGCAAATTTATTTGTATTGCCTGCTCCTGGGCCTTTCACCTGTTGGATCAGACTCATCAGGGAGACACGAATAATTGTGTTTGTGCTCTTGGTGCCAAATAGAGACACACCACAGTCCATAATTCTGTGGTGTTCTCACCACCAAGGGTTCAAAAAAGAATCCAACAGCACCCCCAAAGCAGCCAGCGAAGGGTAGTAAAATGTAATGAAACGAAAGTATGGAGAGAGAAAAAGTTGCTGAAAAACTAAAAACATAATACAAACAGTGTAAAATGTAGGGGACAATCTTTGAGCCTATGCTTGAGGATCCATTCAAGGATGCAAGGGAGATCAAAAGAACTGGAACAGTGTAAGTGGTCAGCTCTGCTGTTCAATAACCCAAGCACTGTGAGTGGCTAAGAATTGTACAGAACAACCTTTACTTGGATCTCCTAAGAGATGCAATCTCCCACTTATTGACCAAACATTATAATGCTGAACAATTACGTAGTGAGAGAAAACAAGTGCAGGCTAACAATTCTTCAGTCATTATGGTAATGACTTGGCAAAGATTTGAATAAAAAAAATGAAGATGAAGATATATATTGCAGTATAGGTTTGTAGGTCATCATTGTGGAGCACATTTACCTGGGTATTGTTCTCGCAATTCGGATCTGGTATAACATGAAAGAGTTATTTTGTCATTTTATTTCTCTTTAGAGTTTGCGCTTGGTGCAGTTGTCCAGAAAATGGGTTTCTTTTCGACCACACCATGTTCTGTGAGCATTTTCTGTCTTTTCTCTTGGTACTCGTGTACCGACCTCTTTCCATTTGTAGGCCATAAGCACTGACCCAAAATTTTGTACGTTTGTTTGTTGTGACTC
The DNA here is from genome assembly GCA_016801955.1 of Conus betulinus. Classification (NCBI taxonomy): domain Eukaryota; kingdom Metazoa; phylum Mollusca; class Gastropoda; order Neogastropoda; family Conidae; genus Conus; species Conus betulinus. Next base: position 2,246 of record JADBJO010012292.1, read on the forward strand.
AGGGTAATAGTTTCTGCTAAATCTGTCGTAAAAACACATAGTTTTGAAGTGCAACTGTTCTGTTTCCAGAATCTTATGTATGTAGACTTTAAACTGCTTTTTCGTGCATATTGAAGCGATAAGAAGGATTGATTGATTGTTCCGACTATCAGCCATTTTCATTTTATGCAGCACATTTTGGTTTATATATATATATATATATATATATATATATATATATAGAGAGAGAGAGAGAGAGAGAGAGAGAGAGAGAGAGAGAGAAAATCATTAAAGTCCCTTGTGGAAGACCAACAGGTGGAAATATTGGGAAATATTTTACGTGATTGTTGTTGTGTTCTTTGCTTGGATATATATATATATATATATATATATATATATATATATATATATATATATATATATATATATATATATATATATTAAGGCAATGTTGTTATATATCTGTTTGAAGCAGGACGTATTATCTGCTTTCGTGGTGTGCAACCAGAAGTCGGAGAATGGCTCACTGTAAACCGTTCAGAGATGTTCCGCCTATTGCGGTTTTTGAATTCTTGAAAGAGATTAACATTTTTTCATCAGATCTGAGATTTTACAGTGGAAATTTTTTTTTTTTTGTTTTTTAAAACCAAATTTCGGGTGGGTTTTTAAAAGCTGTCGTGTGAATGAATGATTTGTGAGTTTTTTCTTTTAACGTGGTGACAACCCTGATATGGCCCTTCGCGGTCTGCTGGGCTATAAGCAACATTACCTTACCTTGTAAACCGATAGAAAAACGGACAAGTTCTACAACTGTTGGGAGATTCGTCCCCATTTTATGTGGGTCCTGCACATTTTTACAGAGTTCTGTACGTACATTTCATGCGGAAATGTGTGTGATCGGCTCCGTGGGGGAAAACGTGGAGATATGTGAGCTGTTCATGTGATGATCTGAAAATAGAGACCATAGTTCAGTCCCCTAGGTTGATATTGGAGTGAGAGGCATATGTACATGAGCTGTTGCGTCTCTAGTGTAGGTTCTTCAACACTGGTTTGCTGTGTTTGGTGGTGCTTTGTTTGCTAGCTTTGCTAGATATTCTTGCACACTTCTAAACATACTTTTTTTTTAAAATGGAAAACAGCCACACTATATTTGAATGGCTTTGTGAACTGAAGATACTGGTCCTGCGCTTAAATACAAAAGTCATTTTGGGACATTTCGTAGAAAATGACAGCTGTTCTTTTTCTTGATTTTAGGTCATCATTCATTCCAGTTCATTTAGCTTACAGTTTATTTAGCATATTTTGTAGCCCAGCTTCGAATGTTGAGATGGTTACAAGATCGTCTGTAGATATGGAATGTAAGCGTTCTTATTGAATTTTACTGGTGAAGAGAGAGAGACAAGACAAGACAGACAAGACAGACAAATTCTTTATTTACGAGGATAATAGATAAGCACTGACGTACTTTTTTACATCTAGTCCTCGCCCTGAGTAGGGACTACAACAAGCAGTGAAATGAAATAATGTAAGAAAGCAAACAAGCAAACAAGGCGGTCATGCAATCATAATGGAACATCGATTGAAAATAGAAGAGAAATGAACATTAAAAAAAAAAACATAAACAATAATAAACAAACAAATAAAATTAAATAAATAAATGAAAATAATAATAATGAAGGGGAAGGAGAAAGTGGGGGTGGGAGGTGGGCTGAAACTGAAGGTAGTAATTAAGCATAAAATGTAATAATTTGAAATGGAAATGTACTAAAACGTACAAAAATTAGTATGTATAAAAACAGAAGGTAAAATGAATTTGACAAAGTATGTACATAATTTGGAACACACACACGCACGTTCGCGCAGAGAGAGAGAGAGAGAGAGAGAGAGAGAGAGAGAGAGAGAGAGAGAGAGAGAGAGAGAGAGAGAGAGAGAGACAGACAGACAGACAGACAGACAGACAGGCAGAGAGAGAGAGAGAGAGAGAGAGAGAGAGTAAAAAAAAAGGGCACAACATATAATCATTTGTTTCATAAAGCATGAAAATGCGTAGAAGGTATTTAGTAAAATGACATGGAGTTTGGAGGGAGAAAAAGAAAAAAAAAAAAAAAAAAAAAAAAAAGAGAGAGAGAGAGAGAGAGAGAGAGAGAGACAGAGACAGAAAGACACAGAGAGATACAGAACTGGAGAGAATCAATGAATACATGAAACGGAAACCACTCATGGAAAGATCATGATAAAGACAAATACATTAATAACATGTGCAATATAACACACGAAAGAGCTGACTAAAAATAATGAAACAATACATATATTATGAGCAAAATCATGATAAGAAGATGAGAACAAGGAGAGGATGTACTGAAGGCACTTGTGTGAGAGAGAGAGAGAGAGAGAGAGAGAGAGAGAGAGAGAGAGAGAGAGAGAGAGAGAGAGAGAGAGAGAGAGAGAGAGAGAGAGAGAGAGAGAGAGAGAGATGCATAAGCGAAATAGAGAGAGGGAGAAGAGGCGAGAGTGGGTGTGGGAAAGAGCATGTTTAGAACAATCTAACAATAAAAAAAAACAACAGGAGATGTAAGACAATCGATTTTGACGCACCAGGGAAAAAAGAAAATAAAGCATAAATGGAGGGGGCGGATGCATAATGATAGCCCAGTCACCCCACGGGTAGGGGTGGGGGATGTCATCTAGATAATATATCAAGTCATTACAGGAGAATCATGAGAGAGAGAGAGAGAGGGGAGAGAGAGAGAGAGAGAGAGAGAGAGAGAGAGAGAGAGAGAGAGAGAGAGAGAGAGAGTCGCATGAGAATAAAAGCATAACGACATAATGACAAGAGGGCAACAGATAGTAGAAACACACACACACACACACACACACACACACACACACACACACACACACACACACACACACACACTCATATAAGACATACTTACTAAACAGAAGATGTGCATTTCAAATACAAAACACTTTCTAATTAGACAGGCTCATACATAAGGTAAAGAGGGGTGGTGGTGGTGGTGGGATTTATGGCGGAGTATGCAAATACTGGCAGATGAGATGGTTGAAATAATGGTGTTTGAAGGTTGATATGCATTGGTGTTGTTTGGTTGATTCAGGGAGCGAGTTCCATTGACAGGAACCTGAATATGTTAAACTGGATTTGAATAAGTCAATTCTAGGAACAGGGACATGAAGTTTAGGTAGAGTTCTTGAGGAAATTTATCGGGAATCTGTGAACTAATGTGGAGGGTGCCTTCCCAGACACAATCCTGTGCATTACGATCCCTTTGTTGTATTCTAATCTCAGACTTAAGGGGAGAACCTGAATCTTTTTATAGTCCGAGTCCAGAAGACTACTGGTTTTTAGGAGGACTAATTTGAGTGCTCGCTTGTGTAGGCTTAGTAATGGTTTGAGGGGTGTTAGCGCTAGCACAGTCCCATAGAGTAGATCCATAGTCTATGTGTGATTGAATATGAGACTGAAAAAAGAGCTTGCGTGAATGCAGGTCGAGGAAGCGTTTGATTTTGGAGAGTTGATAAACTTTCTGTGACACTTTTTTGCACAGTGAGTTTATGTGAGCTTGCCAACTAATATTGTTATCAATTGTTATTCCTAGCACTTTGAGGCATGTTACCTGTTCAACAGGTTCATCTTTCAGATGTACAGGAGGAAACTCAATAGTGAGATTTTGTCTTTTTTGCCTGGTTGTGATAAGCATGGATTTAGTTTTTTGAGGGTGAAGCGACATGTGATTTAGAGAGAGAGAGAGAGAGAGAGAGAGAGAGAGAGAGAGAGAGAGAGATGAAAATGAAATGAAATGAAATAGTTTAATGAGTTTAGGCCTCTGCCCCATTTTCATGGAGTACAGAAACATCAATCAATGCGGGAAAAGATGTACGTTTATAGACTTTCGTACAAATTAAACAGAAGGATGTATCAAATCACACTATCTCAAATACTTACAACAGTAAGTTTTCGTTATGTAAATGCTTTAAAGAAAAACCATGCAGTTTTCTTTTTGTTACCATCTTGGCTAGCCATCATGCTTACAAATTTGGCTCTTTGAAAAATGTGGGACGTTTTTTTTTTTCGTGATATTTGGCCTTAATGCTGCATATGCTTCACAATTAAAAACACACATGTAATTCGGTTTCTTCTAATTCTGGACAAAAGGGCAACTATTGTCAACGTTTATATCCCCAGAAACATAATGGTTTTTATGAATTCTAAGCTCACTTATTCCAAACCAGACTCTGGTAAGGGTGTCTCTAAAGCATTTTTGTTGCACACAATCTATGCATGCTTCAGGAATAATTGAAAAATTGAAGAGTGAATATAGATTGAATATGTTACTTTCATTTATGTTTGACGTCCATTCTTGACAAAATGTGTCTTTAAGTCTTTGTTTGAACAATGATAAGAAGCATGTATCATTACCCTAACCAGACAAAGCTGAATCCTTGCTTTTGTAGGATGCATCTCAGTTTGTAAACCAAGTTTACCTGCATTGTCTAAATTCATCAGCATCTGATATGCTTGTTTTGGCAGGCGTGCCTGTTCCATTTTCAATAAACGAAACCAGTAGTTAACAGCACGTACACAACAACAGTTGATTCGCAACGGATATCTTCCGAGGTCGCCATAGATCATTTTGTTTGGAGTACGACTAGATACATTCAGATTTTTTTTTTTTTTTTTGCAAGCGAATAAATGTGTGTATTCTCCACATGATTGTTTTCTGCTATGATGCCCCAAACTTCAGAAGAGAGAGAGAGAGAGAGAGAGAGAGAGAGAGAGAGAGAGAGGGAGAGAGAGAGAGAGAGAGAGGGGGGGGAGGGAGATAGAGAGAGCATAAGTGTTTGCATATGTGAGTGTGTGTGTGTGTGTGTGTGTGTGTGTGTGTGTGTGTGTGTGTGTGTGTTTCCGAAGGGCCAAAAGATACTGAATCAGAGACTGCATTTGTTGAAGTGCAGTCTTTAGTGTTTGTCTCTCTATTTCTCATTCAATTGCATGGATAAATACATGTGCTGATCTGCCTGATTCACCGAATTCTTTTTTTTAGCATACCAAAACGATAGGCGTTTGGGCATGCTTTGATGCATCGCTACAAAATGACGTCCAAAATGGAATGACGTTAGTTTTGAAACGACGTGTCACTCTCTCTGTGCACAGGTAACAAGTTACTCAACGACATAGCAGTACTGAAACTGGATTCTCCTCTAGTGTTCAACGACTGGGTCCAACCGGTATCTCTCAACTCCGACGACACGTGTCCCGACACTTCCACCTCGTGTGCCGTGTCCGGCTGGGGAGCTACGACTGAAGGTCAGCTGGGATGCTGTGAGAGAGAGAGAGAGAGAGAGAGAGAGAGAGAGAGAGAGAGAGAGAGAGAGAGAGAGAGAGAGAGATGTTCTCCTAGCCAGTGGTGGTGTCACTAGTGGCAGCCTTCTTTTGGCATAAACCGTTGATGCAGGTTTTTCATTCCATTCCTCTGACTGATGATTCAGCCAGGACATATTATTTCAAGGAACACACTGTCGCCTGTCATCCTGCTGACCTGTGCTGTATCACTGGCTGAAACAAAACCGACACTGTCCGCACTTTTCACAACAGTCTTACTTCCTTCTGTCACATCGGCTGAGGTGCTGTGCTCTGTGGTTGTCACAGAGTGTACACAGCTTGCGCCAGAACGCGACCCAGGGATATTTCCGTTGTCAACACGCTTTAACACGATGTAAACGGCACAAACAGCTATGATTGCTGGTTAGTGAAACACCTTTTGATTTGTGTTTTTAGTCTTTACAGATGGCACCTGGGGCCATGAAGCCTTGCTGGGGAAAGACTGTCTAGCAACTCTTCATAAGGACACAAGGAATGATTGTCTTGGAGACATTGTCTGTCAAACTCTATAGACAGCACTATGACCTACTACGTCATCATTCCTCTATAATTGTCTTTGTCCCTGCTCTCAGGGAGACAGGCAGCCATGTCAGTGAAACTCCTGTTGTCCTTAACTCTTTGTAGACTGCACAGGGAGTTATGGAGACATGTCCATAAACACCTTTTTGTCTTTTAAGTCTTTTGGACAGCACAAGGAGTTATGGAGACATGTCCGTAAACACCTTTTGTCTCTAAACTCTTTGTGGACTGCACAAGGAGTTATGGAGACATGTCGTAAACACCTTTTGTCTTTTAAGTCTTTGTGGACCGCACAAGGAGTTATGGAGGCATGTCCGTAAACACCTTTTGTCTTTTCAGTCTTTGTGGACTGCACCAGGAGTTATGGAGACATGTCCGTAAACACCTTTTGTCTTTTAAGTCTTTGTGGAGTGCACAAGGAGTTATGGAGACATGCCCGTAAACACCTTTTGTCTTTTAAGTCTTTGTGGACTGGACAAGGAGTTATGGAGACATGTCCGTAAACACCTTTTGTCTTTTTAAGTCTTGTGGACTGCACCAGGAGTTATGGAGACAAGTCCGTACACACCTTTTGCCTTTTAAGTCTTTGTGGAGTGCACAAGGAGTTATGGAGACATGTCCGTAAACACCTTTTGTCTTTTAACTCTTTGTGGACTGCACAAGGAGTTATGGAGACATGTCCATAAACACCTTTTGCCTTTTAAGTCTTTGTGGACTGCACAAGGAGTTATGGAGACATGTCCATAAACAACTTTTGTGTTTTAAGTCTTTATGGACTGCCACAAGGAGTTATGGAGACATGTCCGTAAACACCTTTTGTCTTTTAAGTCTTTGTGGACTGCACAAGGAGTTATGGAGACATGTCCGTAAACACCTTTTGTCTTTTCAGTCTTTGTGGACTGCACCAGGAGTTATGGAGACATGTCCGTAAAAACACCTTTTGTCTTTTCAGTCTTTGTGGACTGGACAAGGAGTTATGGAGACATATCCATAAACACCTTTTGTCTTTTAAGTCTTTGTGGACTTGACAAGGAGTTATGGAGACATATCCGTAAACACCTTTTGTCTTTTAAGTCTTTGTGGACTGCACCAGGAGTTATGGAGACATGTCTGTAAACACCTTTTGTCTTTTAAGTCTTTGTGGACTGCAGAAGGAGTTATGCTAATGGAGGAGCACAGAAGTCAGACAATGCAAGCAGCGTGATGTCCTCCTCATTGGAACGGTTGTTTTCACTCATCGCACGTGGTACAGACAGTGATAGTTTTGGCAGTGAACAGTGTTTTGAAACTCGCTACAGGCAGCCCAAAACGTGTTGTTTACCAGACGTGTAATATTCTTAACTCTTTTATAGATGGCATGAATAATGATGGGTGTGTTCTTCTTGTCCAGAAAACGTTTTTTTTTTGTGACAGGCGGCACTAGCAGTCACGTGGCCCTGACTGTGGGGGTACCTATACTGGCTCAGTCCGTGTGTGCGAATGCCTACAATGCTTATGAGTACGGTGACAAACAAGTCTGTGCTGGGCAAGAGGGAAAGACTCCTGTCAGGTAAGACAGACAGACAGACAGACAGACAGACAGATAGGGACTGGAGAGAGTGAGGAGAAGAAGATTTACATCCTGGAAAAAAAGAGAGAATACTTGACCAAGAAAGAGAAAGACTAAATAAGAATATGGGTTTCTGGATTCTGGATTCGACATTAGAAAAGTATTTAGACTCAGAATCAAAACTTACTTCGAGAATAAAGGGAATAAAGAGAAAGACAGACAGAGATGGGATGAGCAAGAGGGAGAAAAATACAGATAGAGAAAGACAGACAGACAAACAGACAAAGAAAGAGAGAGGGAAAGCAAGAAGTAGGGAAACGAAATATAAAGAGAGAGACGGGCAGATAGACAGAGAGCGAGAGAGAGAGATAAACAGATAGGCATGAGGCAGACAGAGAGAGAGAGAGAGAGAGAGAGAGAGAGAGAGAGAGAGAGAGAGAGAGAGATGAGAATAAGAGTAAAACAACACCTAAACAATTGCGACTTTTTGGACCAATCAATAGATTTATCCGGGGGGGGGGGGGGGGGGGGGGGGGGGGGGGGGGGGGACTTGGGGGGGGGGGGGGGGGGGTATTGATAATCGAGTGACTTGAATACAATGAGAGAGAGAGAGAGAGAATAGAACAGGAAATCATTTTCGTGTACACAGGTCAGAGCAGAGGTCGCGATGGCCAGGGTAGCGAATACAATAGAAAGGACCAGGAGAGAATAGAACAGAATAGACTGTGGTGAAAAGGTAGATTAAAACTGAATTGAATTTTATGCTTTGGGTCATGCAACTTGCTTTGGCAGAATATAACAGCAACAACAACAACAACAACAACAACAACAATTCCATCCTTTCCTGCTTTTCTGCTCCTTCTCCTTTTCCTCCTCCTCCTCCAACTGCTACTGATACTACTACAGCTGCTGCTGCTGCTGCTTTTCTTCTTCTCTTCCTGATCCTCTCTCCTCCTCCTCCTCCTCCTCCTATTACTGCTAGTACTACTTCTGCTAGTCCTACTGCTTCTGCCACTGCTGCTGCTGCTGTGACTACTGCTGCTACTATTACAACTGCAGCTAGTCCTCTACTACTACTACTACTACTACTACTACTACTGCTGCTGCTGCTGCTGCTGCTGCTGCTGCCGGTGCCATCACTGATGCCACTGCTGCTGTTGCTACTATTACTGCTGTTGCCACTGCCGCTACTTCTACTACTACCAGCATCACTATTATTATCACAGCTACTGCTACTACTGATACTGCTGCTGCTACTTCTACTGCTGCTGCTGCTGCTGTAGCTACCATCACCAGACACAAATTAGATGAGGAGGGAGCAGGACGTGGGCATTTGGATCCCATTACACTTCTCCTACCACTGCATCCCCCCTTTTTCCCATTCAAATCCTCCACCCCACCCCATCCCCAGTCCCCCCCCCCCCCCCCTCACTCCACGCTCTACTTCAGACACAAGTTTGTAGAACAGAAACAACTGAACTGACCATAAAAGTTGATTTCTGATTAATTATGAAACCATGTTTGTGCGCACGCACGCACGCACGAACGAACACACACACACACACACACACACACACACACACACACACACACACACACACACACACACACACACACGCACTTCTGTTTGACTCTCTCTCTCTCTCTCTCTCTCTCTCTCTCTCTCTCTCTCTCTCTCTCTCTCTCAAAACATGTATTCGTTGAGCCTTGCTTAAAGGTCCTGAAGGGGGATATAAGATCCAGTTCTGTAAACACTCTTCAGCTTCTTCCTCCCCCAAACCGTTGACTTTTTTTTATTTAAAGAAACCGACCAACCTCGCCCCTTCTAGACAAAAACAACGATCCCTTACTGACAGCGACAGCTACAGCGATGACGTCATTGATGACGCTGACGGCGCGAATGAAACAAACCGAACTCCGTGGTTCACGTGCAGGGTGACTCTGGTGGGCCTTTCGCGTGTCAGTGCCAAGGCATCCAACAACAAACAGGCATCGTCTCTTACGGCATTGGGTGCGCGCGGGAAGGCTACCCTGGAGTGTACACCCGTGTGTCCAGCTATTATGACTGGATCTTGGACGTTACCGGTGCAGGGGGAGAAGGAGAGGGAGGAGGGGAGGAGGGAGGGGAAGGTCCCAGCATGGACATCAGCATGAATGTTGACGTCAACCTGGGCAACAACCAGATTCAGAGCTATTATTATCACCACCACGAGGCCATTGATGTCTAAACGAACTAAGCTAAGAAATCCCAGTGTACCAAGATATGAAGGCCATTGAATATTGATGTTGTTGTATTGGGCTGAAGCAACGATGCTGATAAAGATTCGGTGTAATATAGCTATCGCACTGAAATTCGATCCAAACATAGTATCCCTAGTTTCGTTCATGACTTCATGATCAGTGAAGAAAAATAAAGTAAAGCAGAATGTGAAGCGCTTCAATTTGTTCCAGTTTGTTTCCCTTCCTGTGTTCATTCATTCCTTCGTTTGGGGTTTTGTTTGATTTGTTTCTTTGTTTTTCGATAGTAGTGTATTAGTCGTTGATCTGATGTCCGTTTTCGTCATCTCTATCCGTCTGTCTGTCAGTATGTTTGATTGTCCTGTCTGTGTGTGCCTCTCTCTCTCTCTCTCTCTCTCTCTCTCTCTCTCTCTCTCTCTCTCTCTCTCTCTCTCTCTCTCACACACACACACACACACACACACACACACACACACACACACACACACACACACACATGCACTTTCTCCCTTCTTACCTGCCTCTGATTTGGTCTCTCTCTGTTATTTTTGCCTCTGCCTTCTTTCTTTTTTTTTTCTCACCTCTAGTCTTTATCTGTTTCTTTGGATGCTCCTTTCCTTCTAGTGTACTTCTTCTTCTTCTTCTTCTTCTTCTTCTTCTCTTCATTTTCTCGTCATTTTCATCATCATTGTCATCAATATGATCATCTGCTAAACACCGTAACATTTGCTTGGAAAATACAAAAAAGGACAACACGAAGAAACAGATCAAAACTAACGAAACTAATCATTTTTACCCATTATTGATGCAAGTTTCATTTGCTCAGAAACATGATGTTTATAAATCATTCATAGCTTGCTTAGTAGGGTCTATGACCGCAGTGAAGAGGGCTGGGTTTTGCACCAGGCGCGTTTCTCATGTAATCTTGCATGGCAAAAAATCACGGGCATTGTACAGAGGCCAGGACGAAGACTGCACTGTGTGCCTCAGGCACATCTCTTCTGAGATGTTGTTGATGAGACAAATGTTGAAGACACGTGCCAATTTTGTCCAACCCAACCCAGTTGAATTGCCTTTGTTTTGATACATAAACACATTTCCTTCATCCCCGAAGTCTTTGGGTCTCTCTTCTTCTTCCCAGGTCCTGATGATCAAAAGGGCTTTGAGTGCCACCAGCTGAACTGCCTTGGAGATTTCTGTAGGAGTGCCATGCATCCTGGCTGATCTTCCAGAATTGTTAGACTAAAGTCTCTTCCAAACCAAAGGATGAAAGCATGTTTTTGCACTCTGGGTCTCAGATGAACATGGACAATGGAACTCGTTGATAAACGAGAGGCTGAACCACTTTCTCTATTTCTAATGGATGGTGTTCATCTACTTTATCAGCTGTGTACTGTCTGGTAGTTGGGTAGGTTAGATGTATGTCTGGGTTGTCATAGATTGGCACTCTGGAAAAAAAAAAAAAAAAACATCGTTTTCCAAGACATATTTCGATAATCTCTACATTCTCACCAAAGAGTCTTGGCGGACTGTCGTTGGCAAGTCTGAGATGTGTTATTGTTTGCACTTATTTATTTATTTATTTATCTACAAAGAAAAACAAAAAAAAATTCAACGGTAAACCCATCAGGCCCAGGGCTCTTAAAATTTTTCATCTGTTTCAGAGCTGTAGCTGCCTCTTCTAGTGTAATCAACCCCTCTAATGGGGAGCTCTCCTCTCGGATAATACTGAAGCATCTGGAAGCTCTTCAGAAATATTAATATCAGTTACATCTCTAAAGCTGTACAATTGTTCATAAAATTTTTTTTATCTCAAGGAGGATTTTTTTTTGTTCAGGAATGACTGAACCATCCTCTTTTTCTAAAAAGGGATAGATTTATCAAGAAAATTTCTATTTTCCAGAGTGCAAAAAATATTTATTCACTTTTTCCCCTTGACTTAGCCAGTGAACTCCAGAGCGCATTGCCATGCCTTCAGTCTGTGATTCCTGATTTCTTGCAATTCTGTTTTAGGTTCCTAAATGAGGAATAGTTTTCTTCTTGTAAATTCTGTGTCAAATTTTTTTTTTTTTTTTTTCTAGGTCATGTTCACTTTGAGTATCCATTTTTTTCTTATAAGTACTATAAGAGATTGTTTGCCTCTTATTTCAAGCATTAATGTCTCAAAAAAGAGCTGATCTTCATTTGAAAAGAGAGGTTTTCATTACTAATTTTATGCATATTAACTAAGTTGTGTACAGGTAATGCATACTGTTTCTTAATATCGTTGATCAGTTCTCTAATTTCTGAAACATATTGCTTATCTCTTAATAAACTATTGTTGAATTTCCAAAAAGGTCTATCACGTTTGAAATTATCTTTTTTTTAAAAGCAATGTGACAAGAGAATGATCTGATCGATCGATATCCAGGATCTATGCAAACGTCATTAACTTCCATCATTATATCTTCAGTGATCATAAAGTAGTCAAGTCTTGCTTGTTTATAAGAGTTAAATTTCCGCCATGTATAGTTCCTTTTTTGGGGGGTATAATTCTCTGTAAACATCGAATAGATTGTATTTTGTCATTATATCATTGATTTTTGCTCGGGTTCTTGGCCGATTGGTGACACATGTATAATTTCTAACATCCATTTTTAAATCAAGGGCACAATTCCAGTCTCCAGTTATAATTACATGTTGGTTGCCAAAGCTCTCAATGAGTTCTCTGGACTGTCGTTGGCAAGTCTGAGATGTATTATTGTTTGCACTTATCATTTATTTATTTAATCATTTTTACTACAAGCTGGTATCTACAATATTAAGATATATGGGAAGCTGCATTAACGATGGAGAGTGGCCATCAGTGTGGTTTCTAAACTGAAAAGGGGATACGACAAGGTTATCAGCTAAGCTCTCACCCTCCTTCCACCTAGTAGATGAGCCATGTAAACAAAAAAGGCAAACATCACAGACATAGACAAATAGAACGATAAAATCGAAAGTGGTTTTTAACATACAACCGAAAATACGTCTTTGCTGATTATACTGCTGCAAACATGTAGACCAAAGATGATGTAAGACTTGTGTCAGATATGTTGCTTGTCTGAAACACAAATCAATAGGAAGAAAACAGAGTGTTTGGGTACAAACAAGAGCGTGAGAAACGCGCACAATAGTCAAGAAAATAGATACATACTTCTCACCAAACATAGAGCACCCTTCATCAAAGAAGAATAAAAATAAACAAAACATAGAACGTTACAAGAACAGCTAAGCACTTGGAACCCACAAACATATGGTTGTCTGGCAAAATCATGTTGGCAAAAACGCAATTATTATCACAGTTGTCGCACATAACAGGTTTTTACCTCTAACAGTTAGCGTAAAACCACTTCAACCCAGTTTTGTATTCAATCCTCGGAAAAAGTGATTACAATAAGGAAAAAGGTAAGGTGATGAGAATGGAACCAACTGGTGAAAGAACGAAAAACAGGCATGGTGCGTGTGAAAAGTATGTTTCAGAAAGACCGCGATAGCATCAGCACTATCAACGCGCATGTAAACCCAGTAACTGCAGACTGTGCAGGGAATATTCATATTCAGCGAAAGAATGAAAGAAAGAAAGAAAGAAGAGAGAGAGAGAGAGAGAGAGAGAGAGAGAGAGAGAGAGAGAGAGAGAGAGAGAGAGAGAGATCACAGTCGGTTCAGCATATGAAATACAACAACACGAATTTTCAGCCACAGAATCACAGTTTACGTTCTGTCCATTAAAACACGTGTAGGCATTGTGGCACTCACAAGAACGCTGGGCACTCACAAAAACACCAGCATCTCGTCACTATTTTAAGACTCCCATTTTAACTTCGTCTTGACACGAGATATAATGACAGTGACAATGGGAAATATCCTGTTTTACATGGCAGTACAAATTTCAGATAAGAGGTGAAAAGAAAGAATGCCAGCACACTTAAGTCTTATACACACACACACGCGCACGCGGGCTCGCGCGCGCGCGCGCGCACTCACTCACACACACAGGTACAAACAAAACAAAGGCACACAGGCATACATGTCACACACACACACACACACACACACACACACACACACACACACACACACACACACACACACACAAGGAGCTGTGATAGCTTCTATCCTGTTTAATATTTTGATCCATGATCTCCTAAATCATTATCAAAAACTGTTGAACTAGTACAATATGCGGATGATATCTGCATATGGATGAAAGTTACTTTAAAACATCACACACCAGTTAGATCAATCAACTGTATTAAAAAGCTATATCAAAATGAACTAGATAAAATTAGTAAGTACATGACTGAAAATGGATTGGCCCTTTCAGCTGAAAAATCGCATATGGTTCTGTTCAATACTGGCTATGATCCTGATCCTTTGCCCTCATTTCAAATAGATGGATTGTGCCTTGAATATAAAAAAGTTGTAAAATTTTTAGGAGTAAATTTAACTTCTATATTGAGCTGGAATTATCACATACAAACAATTCTAACAAAAGGTAAGAAAACATTAAACTTCTTGAAAATGGTGAGTCAACAATCCTGGGGGTAAAGACAGTAAAGTATTAACACATTTAGCTACTGCGCTTGTACGATCAAAACTATCCTATGCCAGGAGACACATTTTTTTCAGCCCAAAATATTTAATTAAAAAGTTACAGAGTATCGATAGTAAAGCTTACAAGATAGCTCTTGGTGTCCCGGTTCATGCATCAACTTTAAAAACTTATATGGAGATCGGAATATTACCTTTTGAAGAAAATATGAAACTTGCATCTGCAAAATATATTTTAAGAAGTCATACACTACAAAATCTTAATACCAGTGAAACTGAATTAAAATCAGAAATAAATTTTCCTAACGGGCTCAAAAAATTGATTCTCTAAAATCGATAGCCTCATACACATCTGACTTATTTACAAAAGCAGGCACTGCACCTCAAAACGTAGCTCGTCGGGTGTCTTTTAGCACTATCCGGAATGGGAACTTAGTAGAGCAAATTATGACATAGACTATACAAGTTTAAGAAAAAGTGATGGACCCTTGTTGCCAACGAATGTTAAGTCACATATAAATGAAACTTATATATAATCACCTTAAAATCTATACAGATGGTTCTGTGCTAGACAATCATTTGTCTGGTTCAGCATTCATAATTCCATCCTTAAAAATAGAGAAAAAAGGTTACCACCTTGGAAAGAATATTTCCATATTTACTGCGGAACTTGTGGCCATTATTATGGCATTAAACTTTCCTCTTGATTTTCGATTTCCTGTATTTCAAATACTACTTTGTGTTGATTCAAAATCAGTCCTACAAGCTCTAAAATTTTCGAACACAAGTGTGAGAGCAGAACTTATATCAGAAGTGTACCACTTAATTCATTTTTTGCATCTACGTGGTTCTTATGTCGATTTTTGTTGGGTTCCATCTCACTGTGGATTACCTGCGAATGAAAGGGTAGACAAATTAGCCAAAAAGGCTGCTATCACTGAAACTGATTTAACAAAGATATGCATTCCTTTATCCTTACATGAGAGTTATA
>JADBJO010012292.1:22500-30000 GCA_016801955.1 Conus betulinus
GTCGGGGCAGCACGGAGTAGGGCATAGGCTTCAGCTCGGTAGTGTGTGTGGAATGGGGAATATGAGAGAAAGCCTGAAAGGACTGTTTTACAGAGAGGTCCGTGTTTGTTCTGTGTTCCTTTTGTGTGCGTATGCAGTAGATGCGTGTGGGTACTGCTGGTAGCTAAAATCTGCAAATATGTGTGTGTGTGTGTGTGTGTGTGTGTGTGTGTGTGTGTGTGTGTGTGTGTGTGTGTGTGTGTGTGTGTGACTGATTTACTATGCGATGTCAGCGTTTCATTGTCCACGCTTCTGATCCATGAAGCTGCTGTTTAGCGTCAGTGTAAACAAAATCGAAGAAAAGTCGGATACAAGAGATGGGAATAGAATTCTGTCTTAAGTCAATCGCCCTTCTTTCGTCTAACGCAAGATGTGTGTGTGTGTGTGTGTGTGTGTGTGTGTGTGTGTGTGTGTGTGTGTGTGTGTGTGTGTGTGTGTGCGTGTGTGTGTGTGTGTGTGTGTGTGTGCGCGCGCGCATGTGTGTGTGTTAGCGAGAGAGAGACAGACACAGAGGCAGAGAGACAAAGAGAGATTGTGTGTGATGTAATGTGATGTGATGTGAAATGGAAAAAAGCATGCGGTACTGATGGAATTACTCCAGAAATGCTAAAACTATGTATGTAGTGAGCAATCAGTCAAATTCATGACAAAATTATTCAATAATCTTTTCGAGAAAGGTCAATATCCTGAGGAATGGACAAAATCCATTATAGTACCATTTTTAGGAAAAGTGATAAAACAGTAACAGATAATTACAGAGGTGTATCATTACTGAGTTTAATGAGTAAATGCTACACTAATATTCTCAACAAGAGATTAGTGAACTTTATTGAAACAAATGAGAAGCTAACAGAATTCAAAGCAGGTTTCAGAAAGGGGTATTCTACATTTGACCGCATTTTTACCTTGAATGCAATCATTCAGAAATGTTTTTCAAAGAAAGGAGGAAAGCTTTTTGCATGTTTTGTGGACTGAGAAAAGCGTTTGATTCAGTTCAGCATGGATCATTATTTGAGATTCTGATAAAAACAGGAATCCATGGTAAATTTCTTAAGGCAATAAGGGCTATTTATAAATCAGCTGTTTCATGCGTCAGAATAGAGGATCGTGTAACTGATTTTTTTTTCTATTATTATTGTCCTGTTGGGGTGAGACAAGCCTGCATCCTGAGCCCAGACTTTTTTTTTTTTTCGATTTTTTTTTTTTTTTTTTTTTTTTTTTTGCTGTGGCAGTGGAAGAAAATGGAATACATGGTATCCAATTGTTACCAGGTTACGTTGAGCTATGTATACTTTTTGCTTGCTGATGATATAGTTCTGTCCGACACTGCTAGAGGTCTACAGAATCAAATTGATGTACTGAACGAATTTTGCAAAAAAAAACTATTTCTAAATATTAACAAAGACAAAACAAAGGTTATGGTATTTCGAAAAGGAGGGTTTCTTGGCAAAAACGACAAATGGAATATAAATGGAGATTCTTTAGAAGTAGCCAATGAATATAAGTATCTTGGTTTTGGTGTTTACAACTAAAATGAGCATACCAAAGTGTGTTGATGCTCTGGCGGTGAAGGGCAGAAGAGCTTGCATTGAATGTGTGAACATATTGGCAGATTGCATGATATTTCAAAATCTTTTTTTTTTTCAAAATATTTGACACTCAAGTACAACCTATATTACTGTATGCAGCTGAAATGTGGGGTATGAATAGATTAGACAACATTGAAAAGGTTCACAGTTATGCATGTAAACGATTTTTACGAGCCCCATTAAAAGTATCAAATAAGTTTGTTCTTGGGGAAACAGGAAGGTACCCATTATATGTGAACAGTTATTTCAGATGTATTTAATATTGGCTTAGAATTCTAAAGATGAACACGACTAGAATCCCAAGGATTGCATATGCAGTGCTTTGGAAATTAGATGAAAGGGGCAAAGTTTGTTGGGCAAGTCAGATCAGAAATATTATGTTCAGATGGGGTTTGGGCATGCATGGACAAATCAAGGAGTAGGATGTGAACAGGCTTTTCTCTCTTTATTCAAACAAAGACTGAAAGACAATTATTTACAAGAATGGGAGGAATCTATGAAGAATAAAGATATAAACAGAAATTATGGGCTTTTTAAAACAAGCCTAGAAAGCGAACCTTATTTCCATTTTTAGATATCAGATGCTTCCGTGACGGACTTGTGAAATTAAGACCGGGGGGGGTACTACAATAAATGGTTCTTCATTTAGGAGAATATTTAGTGAAAACCTAAACTTTGCTTGTTCAACATGTAAAGTAATTGAAGATGAAAATTATTTTGTACATTACTGTCCTAGGTATGATGAAATAAGGAACAAATATCTGAAAGGTATTAAACAACCGTATACCGATTCACTTCTCAAGGGGTCAGTAGATACGGTAAGAAACTTGCCATGTATATTTTTCATGCTCTCCGACAAAGGAATATTGTAACCGATTGAAGGAGAAATCGAGGACAAATTAAGTCCATTACGTTGTAATTCTCAGATATTATTATTAACTGTAACAATTGCTTTATTCCACGTACATAACATCTTGTATATTTTGACCCTATTTCTAAGGGCTAGTGGCCTAGAGAATAAAGTTTTTTTTTGTCTTGTTCTTTCTCTCTCTCTCTCTCTCTCTCTCTCTCTCTCTCTCACACACACACACACACACACACACACACACACACACACACACACAGAGAGAGAGAGAGAGAGAGAGAGAGAGAGAGAGAGAGAGAGAGAGAGAGAGAGAGAGAGAGAGAGAGAGAGAGAGAATAAGAAAGGTTCGGTCTAACATAAGGTTACAAAGTACGTATTTAATTTCTATCACGGAAAAGGTTAAATTTGGTATGTCCTATATCGTAGATTTAACACAGTGTACCTGATTTCCATAGCAACATGGACAAGGATTATTCAGCTGAACTAAGAGCTTACACAAAGAAGGCGCAGTTTAACTGCACGTACAACACGCCCATGAAGATGAACGAAGGGGCAGACTAGTGTAAGACAGACTAGCGCAGCCAGTGTTCAGAGTTTTGTGGCCTGCAGACTTATCAGTGCCAGGAAGGTTCATTCCATGCAACCCCCACAGAGCTGTAAGTCAGACAGGGCACTTAATTCCACCATTCTTCTCAATGGGATCGTTAGAATTTGAAAAAAAAAAAATGTAACTGCACTTTTTGTATGTAAGCTTAGCTTAACTGATTAAGTACCTCTCGACTAAAAAAAACAAACAAAAAAAAAAAAAAAAACAACAACAACAAAAAAACTCTCGACTATTGAACAAAAAAACATGAATGGGACTACAGAACGGAGTTAGTCTCGCGGACATTTCTTTTATTCAAAGAGCGCAAAGTCTCTTCCTATATACCTACAAAATGCACTCATGGATTATCTCGGAATTTCGAAATAGAAACGAAAAGCGTAAAACGTGTAACCTAACGGGGAAATAATCATTTTGTCTTTGAAAAAGTATTCTGAACCGTCACATCGAAGTTTACCTATGTTGTCCTCTAATATTAATCAAAAGCATTGTTTTGTTGACCAGCCCCACAAATTAAGGATGAACACCACTGAGACTGTCTTGCTTGCTTTGCTACGGAACTGTGTTAGATTCATAGCCTGGATCCGTTGCGGGATATGGATCTGCACGAAGATTTAAAAGGTTCAATCGTCAGCTAAATCCCATCTTTCTGCCGAAATTTACTCCATATAAATATTCAGCACATTTTCTGGTGATTTTCTTGATACACACATGATGAAACAATACAATGCAATGCAATGCAATGCAGTACAATAAATACAATACAACACAATACAACACAATGCTTATTTCTTTTGTCCCTTTGGAGGTATGGAGGAAGGGTGTGTGTTTAAAGCAATAACAGGTAAAGGAAACAAACAAGCCAAAATTAAACATAAAATGCTAATCTTAAATAAATGTTCGCGAACCGCCCAGAGAAACGTGGACAAACAAGTCACAAAACAAAACACAACGCGTTTCGACCTCTTAGGTCTTCTTCAGGTCAGACACAAACGAATAAAATAACGAAAATTCACTTAGCTTTGATCGCTTCAGAGCTCAGCGCAAGGAAGAAGGCGTCCGACCTTCTTCCTTGCGCTGAACTCTGAAGCGATCACTAAGTGAATTTTCGTTATTTTATTCGTTTGTATCTTATCTGAAGAAGACCTAAGAGGTCGAAACGCGTTGTGTTTTGTTTTGTGACTTGTTTGTCCACGTTTCTCTGGGCGGTTCGCGAGATTTGTTTAGATTTACGCCTTCAGTCGTCTCACTTTGCAACTACATACATAAAATGCTACTCAATGCTGACACAGACCAACAATTTACAACACTTGATAAAATCTAATAACTTGACAAAGAAGAATTTGTTTTCGGTTAGTACAAGACATCATTTGACAAAAATTATAGACAGATTTTGGGGAGATAAATCTTTTTTTGAAAATACGTGTTGCGCAAAATAACGTATGATGAACATTCCATGACAAAATGAAATTCATCACCTATTGCAGACATGTCACACTTATTACATAACCTTTCTTCTTTTAAATAGCAAATCGACGATCTACTTCAATTGGCAATTTATGATTAAAACATCTAAATTTGATAAGAGGATAAATATAAACATCTGGTAAGCTAGAAAACATACTTCTCCTCCTTAAAATCAGATCTATAAATTTTTGTAAAAAAAAAAAAAAGATTACTGCTACTTTCAATGTCATGTTGCCACGCTTGACGAAAAGAGCACTGCAAACTATTTTTGACATTCCTACATGATGTTTTGACATCTGTAAAAGATTGATTGCTCCAAACACAGTCAAAGCCAGATTGTACAAGTTTGTTTTTTAATGCACGTTAACCAGGGAGACACAGTTACTGCGCAACTGTGCAAATGTAACATGAAAGAATAGAACCTAACCGACAATTAATCAACAGGAGTTTGAACCAAACTAGCCCAAAATCGAATAATTCGGACAAAGACTGTAAGTGATAAAGGGTTACGTCCTGTTTCACCATAAATCATGTTTGTCATTGTATTTCTTTTTTAAGCGAAATACATAATTATTTTAAACATTTTTAGTTGAAATTTGTCATGATATTTAAATTTTCATATCCCCATACTTCACAACCATATATAATAATACTGGAACAATCATTTTATCAAATAAATCTAAAATAACTTGAATAGGTAAATCCTTTGTTCTTGCACTTTGTATCAGTTTAAACATGACTAATGACGCCTATCAAAAGTGTTTTTCTTACATTTAGCAAAAGAACCCATTCGATTAAAATCTTCCCCTAAATATTTGAAGCTGGTGACAACATCACTTTTTTTTTTTTCATTTCCATGATGAAATGTGTCCTGTTTATTCACCCTTGCACTGTTAAATATCATTATTTTAGTTTTAGCAGCATTAACTGTGAACTTCCACTTAATATAATTTAATAGCAAGGACTCCATTGCTTTTTGCAATCCCACTTTTGTCTCTAAAAAAAATATAATTCTGTCATCTGCATATAACAAGACAATAAGTTTGACATAATTCGTTAAATCAATATCCAAAGAAAGCCAAATTTCTAATGGTGAACACCCAGTGTCTTTCAGATATCCTTCAAGATCATTCAAATACAAAGCAAATAATTCAGGAGAAAGATTCTCACCTTGACGAAAAACCTTTATGGCTCCCCTAAAAGTCTGACAAATTGCCGTTCATAAATACGGAAGAGTTCAAATTACTATACATATTCATTATGACTCGTACGATTTTGCCATTGATTTTTTTTCCTTTATGAGTTTAGAACATGATAGCCACCATACAGAATCAAAAGCTTTTTTTTTTTCTAATAATCAATGAATGCACAGTACAACTTTTTCTTCTGACTCCAGAAAGCATGTATTAAACATTTAAGTATAAACACGTGGTCCAAAGTAGAATGATCTTTTTCGGAAACCAGATTGATTTTCCAATGAGATCTGATTCTGTTGAAGAAAGGATGACAATCGGTTATTTAAGACTGTTAAAAATAATTTACCAACACAACTCAGCAAAGTTATACCTCTATAATTGTCGCAGTCATGTTTACTACCTTTCCCCTTGTAAAGTGGTTTAGTCAGGCCAACAGTCCAGTCATATGGAAGATTCCCAGAATTGAGAACTCTGTTGAACAATTTACAGAAAATTGAAAGAAGTAGTGGTGCACTATATTTTATATATACATTACAATCTATTCCTGTAGCTTTCCCTGTTTTCATATTACGCACTGCACTAAAAATTTCGTTTTCATCAATATCAGCATTTAAAAATTCTAAATCATATTCACCATCATAGACAACTCAAATTACGCTCCCATTATAGTCTTCTTCATCAAGACTTATTGCTTTGAAGTGTTCATAAAAGTGTTTTATATCAACTGGACAATAGCAACTCGTACTGTCATTCAGGCGTGTTTCTTTAGGGTTATGATTTTTCATTTTTTTTCTCAGTTCATTCCACCATTTCATTTGATTTTTTTCCTGTATGCTGCTTTACTTGCTTGTTTATACTCTTTGCTAGCTATTTCTATTTTTTACACAGACCATTATTTTTAATTAAGTAAATTTAAGTTTTCTTTTTTGACACTGAAATACTTGCGCCTTTTTTCATTACTGTGACTAGCAAACCATTTCGATTAGACCGTGTTTTTTTTTCTTTGTACTGAACTTTGCTAATCCAAAAGTGCCCTTGGCTGCTGTGATAAGTACATTAACTATCTCACCATTAATTTGATCAATAGTCACATCATCATCACATGTTACACATGTTACATGAGCTCAAGATCATTCTGTGAAATGCTTGAAAGAAAAAACATCTTTCAATGACACATATAATCTTTTGTTTGCTACTAACAGTAGCTTGTTCATATGCCTTGTCTTTATTAATTACTTGAGCTTGTAGATCGTTCTCAATTTTCAGCTTAAGAGAAATAGGGCAATAAACGTCTGAAAACAATGCATCAAAGGTTTAATTGAGAATCCATGTACTCTTGAAAACAAAAACGGTGATCCAATCATATAATCAACAACAGAAACGCCATTACTTGTGCACTTTCCAAATCCACTGTCAGTCCCAACTCTACTATTTAATATACGTATAGGATTAGCCTTACATAACTCTAGTAAACGATAGCCATATTATTGGGCCGATGCCAATCTTGAGAACACCTTGTTCTTACATTTTCTTCACTGTAAAGATTATCAACAAACAAACCGTCATCATTAACATCAACATCAATGAAATCATACAGGCTTTTAGTACATGCATTGAAATCACCTACTATCAAAGCATAACTGTCGTTCATTTTACTCTTTGCAGCAGTGAATTATATTTCAACATCATCAAAAAAATCAATACTACTAAAAGCAGTACCTTCAGGAGGTATGTACAGAG
>JADBJO010012292.1:35000-37500 GCA_016801955.1 Conus betulinus
TCCTCTTTAGTGCAGGCCATAAGTAAGATGAGTCTGAATACAGATGGTTCTCTGTAATATTTAGGCGGAATGGACTCATCTCTAAGACCACTCAAGGCAGTACACTGTAATACAAAATGAACTTCATCTTCATATGCATTTTTGCATAATGGACAGATGAGATCAGAGTTGTATGTTGCCTATAACGAAAATGATGAACAAAGATATCCGATATTCCCAGTCTAAATCTTGTCATTATAAATTTCAGATGTCTGTCCATTTTCATTCACAAATAAGTCGGAATATGATGCATGGAATTATACTGTCTATACAAATCAAATCTAGTACTATCATTTATGAGAGAATTCTTTTCTTGCCATCTGCTATCAACCAGTCTTGTACGCACCATTCGGATAAAAGTCGCTTCATCTCCTACACCCTGATTTAACCAGACATACCCAAATCCTAATTCATATAACTTAATTCTCAACTTTCTTGCCCAGTTTGGTTTTCCCCTAGCATCCAGGTTACACAACATGTTATAAGCTTTCTTTGGTAACCTAGAATCGTTCATTTTTATCAACCAGTAACGAATACATCTAACTGCAGAATTCAGATGTATTGGATGCCTATTAGTTTCCCCATATCATCAATCATTAGATGTTTGTAGTGAAACCCCACGGAATCTCTTTAAATTAAAGCAAAGAAATGTACTTTCTCACAGTTCACTGCAGCTTTATCCAGACCCCAGATTTCAACACCATATTGGACAATGGGCTGGATTTGGGAGTCAAATAGTTTTACAAATATTGCAAATGACTTATTTCCCAGACTTGATCATCTCCTCATTATACACGAAGCAGCATGTTTTGCTTTGCTTGCTAGATCTTTACAAGCAGAGTTAAGACTTAATTTGGTTGAAAAAATAAATTCCTAAATACTTGTAGACATTTACGACTGGCATAGGCATTCCATTGTAATTCCAGTGTTCTCTTACACCTAAATAGCCACTTTTCCTGAATACAATTATGTTGCTTTTTTCTGCATATTCACTGTCAGTTGTAGAGAAGAAGCAGTATGCCATAAATTATTCAATTGTGTTTGTAAACCAATAACTGTTTCAGGAAACAAAACAATATCATCTGCCAGAAAAGTATAAACAATTCTAAAAAAAGTCGTCCATGAACTGGGCTCCATGCCTCCCATTATCTATAACGTTAACTGTTTAATTCGTTAATGAATAAAGAAAATAGAATAGGACTACACACGTCACCTTGTTTAAAACCACTAGTGCACATAATATAATCTGACAATTTTCCGCCACTTCTCACTCTACATTGCACACAATTATACATACTTATAACACATTTATATAATTTTCCATGGATATCATTTTTTTTAACAAAACAGGCCACAAAATACTTCTGCTAATATAACCGAAAGCTTTTTCAAAATCAATAAAGGCAACGTAGAGTTTACGATTGAAAGAAAATTGTTTCTGAATAAAAGTCTTCAGAGTAACATATGGTCTATAGTAGAGTAATTACGTTTGAATCCAGCTTGATATATCCCCGTGAGATTATTTTTCTTCTACCAATTCCTGTAACCTACAGTTAAAGACCGTGCTGTATAGCTTACTGGTAGCATCACAAAGTGAAATGCCTCGGTAATTATTGGGATTGCTTACGTTTCCTTTTCTTATAGAGGGGTATAATAATAGATTCTGCCCAATTCTCAGGATATACTCCCTTGTCAAATAGAGAGTGTTGAAAAGGGTTACCAAGAAATTCAAAATGAGATCAGATTTACAACCATATTTTATAAATTCTCCAATTATACCATCTGGTCCTGCAGCCTTGCGTTGTTTAATTTTCCTAATGGCAAAACAAACTTCTTCTTTAGAGATTGGGCTATTTAAATTATCATTCACCAGTTCTTCATTATATTCACACTGTAACATATTATCAATATTAGTATCTTTTATCAGCAGTGTTTTGAAATGTTCAAACCAAGTGTCTATACTCATGTTATTTGAAGGCTGATTTTGTTTCAAAGATATCCTTTTCACTGTGTCCCAAAATTGTTTCTGACTATTCACAGAAGACAATAATTCTGCAGTTAGTGTATCATTAAATTGTTTCCTCTTTCTTCTCTGTAAATGTTTATATTCACGTCTTGCCTTCCAATACTCGTGACGGTCTCCATCGTCATGTGAACGCACAAATTTATTCAACAATCTACGAACATGTTTTTTACAATAACCCACACTTTGAATCAAACCAATCTTGGCATTCATTACTTCCTTTATGCCTTACTTGAATTTTCATCCAGACAGCAGCTTCCTTTAACCACATATCAAAGTAACGTAGTGCTTCGTTAACATCAAGATCAATCAAACTGAGTGCATGTGCCATTTTTCTCCTGAAAGTCTATTCGTGATAGTTATTACAGAATGCACAGCTATAATCATCATTCCATATAAACTTTTCCAAGATGATGAAACTGTTATCATTAAGTTTAG
>JADBJO010012292.1:45000-65000 GCA_016801955.1 Conus betulinus
TGAGTATAGTCTTTCCGTCCTGGACGCTGCAGTCACTGAGTGTGGAAAACTGCGAAGCATTTGTCATTCAGTCCCACTCTACACTTCTGACATCTCTCATCGGTTTCCATGCCAAAAACAGCGAAGCTGGGTTTGCCAAGGCTTTACAAGATGGTTGATTCCATCAAATCGGACTGTAGTGGACACTGTCTTATCGAGGATGGCATTTTTCTCTTGGCATTAGGGCTGTCCACCTCCTTTGATTCTTTGTACACAGATCAGGTAGGCTCAAGCAATAGAACGACGTACTGCCAGCAAATCACGAGGCTTTTCCTGGCTGGTGGGTGTTTCTCTGTGCAGATGCCAAGTCTGCTGCAAACTCACATCAAGGCAGTATGCCAAGATGAGCCACCACCACTACTCTTTTTGGTTCTGATGGCTGTAAGACACCGATCAACATGTTGATCCAGATGGTCTACGCCTCCCGTGGTATGGTTATAGTGCTTGATGGTGTGAGGCTCTGGTATCTCAATCTCTAGGAAGGCCTTCATTTCACATTGACTTGTTTTGAGTTTCGTTTTCTTTTGAGCGTGCATACTTGTCTGACATGTCAACCATTATCTAGATGCGTTCATCATCATCAAAAAAGACTTCAGAGAGCTCCAAGGGTGTGGATGGAAGTCCAGACACATGACGCTGGGGAGCATCCCACTGGAACCTGTCCTTCTGCCTTTGGCCAAGTGTTGTGCACCTTAAGTCTCTGGTCTTCGACATCGTCTTCTTCTTTTACTGGAAGTACTTCTGTTAGTGAGGACCCTTGCCTCTTAGCTGAAGACCCCTGCTTTTAGCTATACATCCAAAAGATGTGGAACCACATGTTGAAGTAAAACGTCCCTCTGGGTCAGCCTCTCCAGGTGCCTGTGCACACAACAATATAGTGAAATAAAATCAAATCTGAAAATGACACATGCGAGCAATGAAACCATTACATTTCCATATTACATGTATGAGCCTCATTTGCTAATCCTCTGTGGGATTGGTCATTGGAAATCACTGCTTATCAATCTTCCAGTTCAGTAACTGGACTCTATATCGATCCAGCAGGATCCCAAATGAAGTCCTTATGAACTGTCACTATACTCTGACCAATATCCCCTTGCGGAGAGGACGATGAACGAGCCAGATGGAAACCATTCATTATCTTCGTAACTGACTTATCTTCCACTAATATTCACAGCTGGTGCAAGTCCTCCTCTTCCTCATCATCTGTGAACGTAGTGCGCACTCACCCTTTGCCACCGCAGCTTGTGCCTCTGCCCTCAGGCACCGATTCAGGTTGTCGACCATTCCTCCTTCGTTCTCATCCGCACTATCCTCATCTGTCAGATCATCATTTAACGGTGGTTCTACAGATGTATTTGCTGTTTCAAATGCAAGTTCGTCTTCTAGCATGCTTATTACTTCATATACCGTTAAATCACTGAAACAAACACGAGAACTACAGGAGTTAAAAACAAACAAAACAAAACAAAAAACCTACCCTCTCGTACCTAGCGTCTCAATTTTGGGACGCATCTTTCAGCACATGGAACACGTGATCTATATTTTGCAATCAAAATCTAAGTGACACAAGTTTAGATCATGATCCAAACAATATTTTTTTCTTATTTGATATGATTAAAAAGTTACATGCGGAATGAAATATGGGGCTTACCTTTTGGAGGCGGACACTTCGACGATTGTTCTCTTGAAAATGTTGATGCAAATGGCTGCTGTCAGATGCTCCACGGGAAGTCATCCACCAAAATTGTGTTTGATTGGCGAAGTAGCCTTCCTTTACTGATGTAGAGAAGCATATGCTCACAGATAATAAGATTCACTTTTGAAAGGCTTACAAGTAAAGTATGCCAAAAATGGGACGCTAGGCAATAATGGGCACACTCCCATCTCCCCTTGCACCATATTTCCTCCCGTAAAACACCTTCTTGTTTAGCAAAACAACAAAAAGTGGTCATGAGAGAGAGAGAGAGAGAGAGAGAGAGAGAGAGGAGAGAGAGAGAGAGAGAGAGAGAGAGAGAGAGAGAGAGAATAACAAAGCATAAAATACAGCAGTTATCACGCAGTGAACATTCAAAAGGAAGAAAATTAATCTAAAACCAACTGTCTTGCTACTAGTGATAAGGGAAAAATCCAATTTGTGCGTTGACCTTCCAAGCTGTTTCCTGTCAAACTTGCCAGTGTGTGTGTTTTTTTTTTTTTTTCTTTTTTTTTTTTTCTGATCTGATAGGATATACGATTAGCGGATGGGAGGTTACACATAAATTGGGCTGGTATCTCTAATGTTGTCTTGAAACTAATTTTGAAATGAAGTAGTTTGAGAATAGCAAGACAAGGTAATAGCAAGACAAGGTTTAATCTCTCAAAACCGGACGTCAGAATTTATGAGCTGGAGGACCAGTTATCCAGAGTGCTTTTGTCTTCAAGCGATCGGTTTCACGTGTGGTGGAGGCTTATCTCGCCATATGTCACAGAAATGTTAAATACTGAAAAAAAAGTGAAAAATCTTAGTATTTTTTTTTTTCTGTCCAACCTCTGCGCCACCTCAGGGGCAATGCACCCACGCCGCTCATTCCGACACCCGTCCACAGCCACAGCTCGGTTGGCCCCGCCGCAGCCCCGACACCGGCAATCCACAGGAAGCAGTCACTGTCAAGTCGTCAAGAGGCAAGCCACCGGAGAAGACACCGCACTGCTGCCGAGTCGCTTCGGTGGTGTTCAGTGGCGCCTGTTCTGATCTAACATACGCAGGACACCACCTACTAAGCCCCCTACTGACGACAATAATTGCTTAGTCGCAGAGCCGGCGTAAGTGAGCTCTCCCTCCGGAGGGCGCCACCACGTCCGTCCAACGACAGCCCCCCATGGACTTGCCAATATCGGTGACCTTGACGGAACCAAACCAAGGCCACAGACTTGAAGAGGACATCAAAATTGAGGTCACAGTGATAGCAGGCATGAAGGGCCACAGAATTTGAGACTTTTTTTTAAAAAATGCTGATCGATGAGAATAAGGATGATTAAGATGATGCTACGGATTTCCATTTCTGTCTGAGACTACATGACAAGGATGTACTCCACACTTCCTTTCCTAATATATCCCAGCGTCAACCAGGCACAAGAGATACAGACACCTGCAGTGTTGGTCAGGAAATTTGAGCAAC
Organism: Conus betulinus; assembly: GCA_016801955.1. Classification (NCBI taxonomy): domain Eukaryota; kingdom Metazoa; phylum Mollusca; class Gastropoda; order Neogastropoda; family Conidae; genus Conus; species Conus betulinus. Next base: position 48,201 of record JADBJO010012292.1, read on the forward strand.
ACTCTCAGAAAATTAAGTGGATGAAACTCGACCGTGTGGTTCCAGTCTACCCAACTGAGTCCGCAGCAAACTCAACTCTGGGTAGGAGCCGGTTGGGGCAGAAAAAATCCCACATGACTGATGGGAATCGAACCGGCGACCTCCCAGCCGGGAGTCCGTGACGCTAACCACTTCGCCACAGCGGCTGGTATAATCTTAGTAAGTCACTTGTTTGATGTAAAACAAAAAGGTAAATGTACACTCGGCAGAAGACTAGACTGTGACAACAAGCGCCGAATTTTACTCGCTTTTGACTCAATAGTTTATATTCTAAAGTCACAGTATATAATCTGTGTTGTATAACATGATGATGTCAGACCTTTGAGGTAACCTGAGTCTCGTTTTAGCTTCGTTGAGCTCATGAAGATTTTTTTTTCCTAAACTTTGAAAGATTTGATAAACATACTATGACACAAAATATAGGAAAACTGCTCAAAAACAACAAAATGAAACAAACAACAACGACGACGACGACGTCAACAAACAACAGCAGCAACAACATCAACAACAACAAACAACAACAACAACAACAACATCATCAACAACAACAACAACAACAACAACAACAACAAAACAACAACAACAACAAAAACCAAGAAAAACAACAACCACAAAAAAACCATGAAAACCTTAACAAACATGCAAAGATCTTTGCTAGTCATGATATAATAATCTTAAAGTTGTCCTGTAACCTGTTTGTCTGTATCTGTGGCGGTGACTAACCCTTATTCTTTGTAAATTTTGTTCATTTTCCGCCCTGTCACTTCGTGTTGAAACTAAAAGTTGAATAATGATGTTATTTTTGAAATACAGAAAACAAAGACAGCTCGGCAATCAAGACATACAAATTTGTCACATAGAAAACCCAACCACTTTTGCGACTTTGATTTGGAATATGTGGGTTCTAAGTTATTGATATTTCTTTAGAAAACAGACAGTGTTTGAATTGTTTTTCCCCTTATTTTGTTTTCCTTTTTTTCTTCTTTGTGTTGTTCGTTTTGGTTGTTTCAAATGTCTTTTCCACCATGTATTTTTTTGCATTTGAATGGTGTCTATCCTCATCAAGTTTTCATATCCATAGTTTATATTCACACTCACCTCAATAGCCAACACACACACACACACACACACACACACACACACACACACACACACACACAAAGAAAGAGATGGACAGACAGACAGACAGAGAGAGAGAGAGAGAGAGAGAGAGAGAGAGAGAGAGAGAGAGAGAGAGAGAGAGAGAGAGAGATTTAAGCAATCATTAATTTACATTCAATAAACATTGGTAGATAGTGACACCTTATTTAAAGAAAAAATTCTTGCATCGCCTTTTTAAAAGTATGTTCTTCAGTTCTTAACCTTTCTCTCAACACGTGTGTGACAATCTCCATAGATGGGAGTCACTGTTGAGTACAGTATATGTACTGCTTGGTAGTAAGATCAATCTTTAAACATCTCATCAGTGGTGACTTCTCTTATTCATTTATTCATTCCAAATACTTCAGTCGTGCCAACTTTGACAGCAACCCCCCCCCCCCCCCCTTCCCAGAAATCAGGGTTGTTTTTTTTTTTTTTCATTTGCTGCCAAAAAACTCATCTTGTTGCATCCTCAGAGTATATGCTCAGTAATGCTACTCTCTCTTTTGCAGAATGTGCAGTTTGTATTCTCAGAAACTCACGTTTCTTTTAAAATTACATGAAGTTACATGAACAATTTTTCAGGGGCGCCTTCATTTATTTTCGCTTTTGCCATACTTTACTCTTACAATAAGGTCCACGTGAATCAGATTCAAAGCGTTTTTGAACTGGTCTGGATGCCAAATTATTTTCAGATACTGTATAAATCTGTTCTTGAATTTCTTTTTAACCTACTAGCCAAATCACGTGAGAATGTAAAAATGCAAATGGAGTAAAAACTGATGATTTTAAACAGAAAATATTCTACTTTGCAAATATTGCACAGTTAGTGAACATCGGAGATAAAAGGTCTTTCAAGAAGTCAATGAAAAAAAAAAAAACTGTTGTAAAGATGTGGCGTACTTTTCCATGAAGAAAATCCAAGTAAGGATTGAAAAAAAAAAGAAACGCATCAAAACGAAACATTAAAAGAAATCTAATATACTCTCTCTCTCTCTCTCTCTCTCTCTCTCTCTCTCTCTCTCTCTCTCTCTCTCTCTCTCTGAAACCCCAGCCCCAGTCCTGATACGAACGTCTCTGGATCTTCTGGGGCCTCCATGGCAGACTCGTCTTTCTTGCTACAATTCATGACCGGATTAGAAACCTTCTTTGGCTTATCTGATGTCAAAATTGCAAGATGTGGCGAGCTCCTTTAATGGCAAGCTGGACAGTGTGAAGGAGGAAATGCGTCTTTTTTGACAGGAACATGGTACTCTTCGTGCTCTTGTGAGTGGACTGAGGGAGGAGGCAAACGAGCGGAGACATACAAATGACTTGCTGAAACAAAAGAACGGCGATTTGACTTCCAGGGTAGATGACTTCGAACGAAAATGTGACGACATAGAGGGCAGTTCTAGAGAAGTAACCTGATTTTCTATGATATGGAAAAAGGGAGGGTGGAGTGAAAAGTGTGTGAGGGTCAGGTTTGTGATTAGATCACAGACAAGCTTGATTTTACTGATACTGTTGTATTTGATCGTTTGCATCGACCGAACTCAAGATCAGATCCACTAACTATCAACTGGCGTTTCCTTCACAAGCAAAATATTGAAATATTGAAAACGAAGCAAAACCAGAAGGTGTTTGTTGGGGAGGATTTCCCTCGAGGCGTACATGACATCAAGAGTAAGTTGGGCCCTCACCTGAAAAAAAAAAAAAAGCTAAGGCTGAGGGTAATCAAGTTCGTATGGGGTCTGCTAATTTGTCAATCAATGGTAAGTAGTTTTGTCTTTATGTGCATGATTCACTGAAAGAAATGAAATAGGAAACTGGTTGGCCCTATGTTTGAACCAAAGTCTAAAACAGAATTTGTGACAGACACAAATAAAACAGCAACACCGGATTCTTCCCAGTTTGATTCTTACAATCCAATGGTGACCACACCTTCTGACGTGAGGATTTAGAGCCTATCGGACCAGTTGGGCATTTAAAGTGACTGTTGTCCTTTGCCTAAAAAAAGTCTTGCACTCCAATAATTCGTGGAGAGGGAGAATTTGGAAATCTACTTTGCTATGATATAAAAGACGATGCATCCACTTCTGTAAATAAAGCTTTGCCTTTTGTTGCTAAAGTGAAACATTGTTCTACTAACAGTCCAGAATCTCTTATCTTTAATGTTAATGGTATAAGCTCTAAGTTCATATTTCATTATGTCTTTTCACACATTACGTCTTTTGAGATGTGTGCATTTGTCATTGATAAACGGTTGCTTGGATGCGTGAAAGACGTTCTTTATATTTGTGCTTATGTCTTACCAGAGAGTTCTCTTTCTACTCACACTTTGATTATTATCAAGGTGAAGCTATTCTTGAAGAGTGTTTGACTGACTTGTGAATACAGATGGAAGATGTTAACACCATTATCTGTGGTGAATCTCTAATATTTTTCGATCACGTCCAGTATCTGGCAATAGCAATGTCCCATTCAAAAGTCGTTCTGTTGCATGTGACTAGCATTCTCAAGATAAATGCGTTAATAATTTTGGTAAATCACTGTAAAATATGTGCACGACATTGGAATGAAATAGCGACCAGCAAGATTGCTATGCATATACAAGCGAAAATGGAAGCAGTGTGAATGATTGTTTCAATTTGCCTAATGATTTTTACTACCTTCTCTACGACTTGTGTGAGTTCATGCTGCCGGTCAATTCGAATCTAATCATTCTTCTGTTGAATTCTGTATTGGTTTTAGCCATGACAATACAGATAAAACTGGAAGAAGTGATAGTTTACAGATAATACAGTTCTGGTAAATCATGGTTAAGTATGTGTACTGCATTGGATTTAATGAAATGAAGACCAGCAAGGTTGCTGTACATATGCAAGTGAAAATGGAAGCAGTGTGGATGATTATTCAATTTTGTCTAATGATTTTTACGACCTTCAATACGACGTGTGTGAATTACACGTTGCCGATCATTTTGATTCTGATCATTTTCATGTTGAATTCTGTATTGGTTTTAGCCATGATGATTCAAATAAAACTGGAGATAGTGATGGTTTACAGGTAATACAGAAATGTGTGAGGAATGATGAATATGGTAACAGACTTTACAAGAATGTATGTGAGGAAGAGATGCAAGATAAATTACAAACTGATTTCGAATGATCGACGTTAACATCAATGATACACTGGATAGGTTCAATGATTGTATTCCAGAGTGTGTCACATACATGAAGAAAATTATTAAGGTAAATTACGACAATTGTAGGCAGGGGTGGCTTGATGAGGATTGCAAAGACAATAAAACTCAGCTACACTGATAGCTAAGAATATTTAGTAGATTATTAAAGCAGTAAATATTGAGAGCTAGAAGAGAATACAAAAACCTTCTAGAAATGATAAAAAAAAAGTTCTGGACGTAAACGTCTAATATATCGTCGAAAAAGAACCAACGAGTAATGCCTTCAGATAACGGGTTTCAGCACTTTAAAGATTTGTTGGATAAAGACTCGACGTATGGTAGCAGTGATGCCCTACCGGAAGCTGATAATGAACATATGAATCGTCCAGTTTCTCGTGAAGAAGTTCAGATAGTGCTTTGAAAAACTGAAAGACGAACACCTGCTGGACCTGATGGAATAATCAGGGAGTTTTTAAAAAGTCCTTGTGAAAACGTTGATGATTTTTGGCACAGTTATTTAACACATTAATTACAACTGTGTTTTCCAGAAACTTCGTGTGAGTCTATGACCTTGCCGTTCTAAAAAAAGGGTAACGTAAACAATACCAATAATTTTTAGAGGTGTTTCAATGTCGAATGTAAGTAGGAAAGTATTCAGCGTCATTATAAATCAAAGAATATGTAGAGGATGATAATGTAACTTGCGATCACAAAGCAGGCTTTAAGTTTAGATATTCAACTGTTGATTATATGTTCACTCTCAGGGCTCTTGTTCAGAAACACTTTTTTTCTCTTAATCGCAAATGATATCTAGTATTTAATGACTTTCAAAAGACGTTTGAGTCGATCAGCAGAAGTTAAATATGGCCTATCTAATTAAAAGAAAGCGGGATTACGGGAAGACTTTTCAAATGCATTAGAAGCATGCATTATAATGTCAAAACAAGAATACGACGTGGTGCAAAACTCACGGATCACATAAATTGTACTAGAGGTGTAAAGTAGGGATATCTCTGCAGCCTTATTTCCATTCTCTTTATTCATAAACGGTCTAGCACTAGAAGAAGTAAAAATAACGGAAAACATGGATGCTAGAGTTACTGCAGATTATATGGCATTATTCATATTACTGCTTGCTGACAATATAGTATTATTATCTGAAACAGCTATAGGTTTACAGACACAACTACATACTTTGAAGACTTCAGCTAACCAATTGCAGTCGAAGGTTAACATGGATAAGATTAACATAATAGTTTTCAAGAAAGGGGGCACTTGTCAGCCATGGAAAGATGGGCATACAATGATCTTGCAATGCCTGTAGTAAATGTGAACAAGTATCTTGGAATCTTTCTCTCTATTCTTTTGAGTTTTGAAGCTGCTTGCAGAGATCTTTCTGGAAGAGCAAGGAATCGTTTGTTACATAATTTGAAAAAATATATACTCTTTGAATAACAATTGTTTAGAACTTTTTATCATTTTTTTTCGCTACCTACACACAACAGATTGTTTGATATAGGTCAGAGTTGTGAAGATTGGATAGAAAAGTAAATTGTGAATAAGTTCAATCATTTGGCCTAAAAAATGTTTTGGGGAGTGGATATGAAAAACATCAATGACGTTGTAGATAGAGAGACAAACATTTACCCAATGTATACAAGCTCGGCAATTAGGGGCGTTCGTTGCTGTTCAAACTAGTAAAAAAATAGTGTTGATCAACAACCAAGGAAATCTTACGCCACGTTATATGATTTAGACCCAAAGTGGAAAAAATAACTGGGTATCAAACATGCGATTATTTCTCTGTGGTTTGCTTTAGGTTGCGTGTGGGAATGCCAAGGTGTTGATGAAGAAAATATTTATACAAATTTTATGCCAGAGATTAATTATTTGTGGGTGGCAGGACTGGAAAAGTCATATAAAATCAAGTGAAAGGCTTCAAATGTATATAAGCTGTACCTCTAGTCATTTGGTGAAAACATATCTCTCATTTGACGTGGATAGATATTTGCAGTTCACTATTACTAGATTTAGATTTAGTATTCTGAAATTAATGCACATTCATATTGATTTAAAACCACATATGGTAATGAGGTATCCTGTTCATTGTGTAAAGATTCAATTGAGGATGAGCTTCATTTTGTTCTAATAGGTTCTGTTCTGAACGATCTTATATGAATTGATTCCAGAGAAATTCTTTATGCATCCATTCTTATTTAAATGTTGCTGATGTATGGCTTCGAAAGAATAAGGAACAGTACGCAAATCAGCATTGTATCCGCATAAAGCTTTTCATTTTGGACAAACTCTTCTCTCGTGATTTGTCCTGGAATATAATGTTCGTATGGACGATGAGTTTTGCTTTAATCCTCATACTAATACCTGCTAAACTCTGTGACCGCCCCTGTTCATATAGGGCGATGACCTTACTGAATAAAACATTTTAGTCTATATCTGAATCTGAATCTGAATCTCTCTCTCTCTCTCTCTCTCTCTCTCTCTCTCTCTCTGTGCGCGCGTATGCGCGCGCGCGCGCGCGCGCGCGCGCGCGTGTGTGTGTGTGTGTGTGTGTGTGTGTGTGTGTGTGTGTGTGAGTGCGCACGCGCACATGTATGTGCGTACAAATATTCACTCGAATATTTTTCCTTCTGCCCATTCTCGTCTTCTCAACTCCACCACCCTCATCCACCTCCCCCTTTTTATGTGTAAATCATATGACAGCTTTAACTGAGGTTTGATCAAATGAAGGCCGTTTTCTGTCTCCCTCTTAAATCTCTCCAATCAGATCGTAAACTGATTTGTCCATCAGGATATCAGATAGGAACAGGATTTATGCTAACTGCTGTGCTCATCTTTTCATTTTTTTTTTTTATAAATTGGCGGTGAAGGCTAGACACAGGCAGTTCTCGCTTCTGCTCATTCTCAGGTCTGCTCATTCTCAGGTCTCTCCATTCTCTCTCTCTCTCTCTCTCTCTCTCTCTCTCTCTCTCTCTCTCTCTCTCTCATTCACGAAAGCGTCTCTTTCCATTGTGTCGCTGAATGTAGAAGGTATATGGAGCGTTACAAATCAAGTTGATCTGTCTTATTTTGTTACGAAATATGATTTTGAGTTGCTGGTCGAACCCTTTCCCAGACATTTCCAGATTCTTTAATCCCTTTTTCATGTAGCATATGTCTCTCCTGGGATCAAACTGTCAGAAGTACTAACAGTCGTCTTTCAGGTGGGGTAGTGTTTCCAGTCAGGAAAAAAAATATGACTGAATATTTGACTAGAATTGAATGTGAACTCAACAAAATTATTGTGTTAAAGATTTTCCAAAAGATCATTGGAACAATGATTGATTGCTTATTAATTAGTGCTTATATATCCCCTGAGCATTCCATTTATTATGAAGAAACAGATATTTATAATGGTATATCCATGCTAGAAGACCGTTTGCTTGATCTTGCTTGAGAGCATAATAGTGTTCCTGTTATAATCTGTGGAGATTTAAATTCAAGAACTGGTTCACTCAGTGTCAAAGCTGTTGACATACATGATTCTTTTTATGATGCGCGGGAATCTATTGACAGTAATGATTTAAAAGAACCCCCTGATAAAGTGCGTCTGTCAACGGACAATATAGTTAATTCTTTTGGTCGCTATCTGTTATCTGTGTGTGAACTGTATGAATTGTGCATTTTAAATGGACTTGAGTCTCGGACTTTCTTGGGAGATTTCACATATGTATCATCGAATGGAAGCAGTGTTATAGACTATTTTCTGGTTTCCATCTCCTTAGTAAATATGTGAAAATGTTTTAATGTTATATCTATGGTTGAAACAAAACACGCTGCAATTGAATTGTCTCTCAATCTTCAAAATGTTTATCTATTCCGAACAAAACATGATCGTGAAACCTTTTCAATTACAAAATACACGTGGAATGATGATAAGCATGTTGCTTACAAGAACACATGTGCTGTGTCGAGGTGAAAGCTATCTTGGATGAAGCCATGTCACTTACTGAAAATGATATCAATTTGGCGCTTGCTAAATTTAATGAGTGTTTTGTTTATGCAGGAAATTGCATAAAGAAAACTAAATATATTGGATGTGAAAAGATGAAAATATAGCCTGTAGGCAGAGTTGAACTCTCTTGCGCCGGCATCGGCGCCACCTTGGCAAAAGCCATATTGATTCTAAAAGTCCAGCTTACTCTGAAAAAAAATGAAAACAGTATAAAGAGCTATTAGAATCGAAAAAAAGAAACTGCATAAAGAAAAGATTGTGCGCTCAATACAGGATTTAAATCAACAAAATTCTGGGATAGCATTCGTTCTGTGAATTCTAGGACAGGTGTGCAAAATATGATAACAAAAAAATGAATGGTTTCATCATTTTGATATATTGTTTCATTCTCTGTGCCAGATACTGTTGCAAATGCAGTTGGTGATATTGATGTTCCTTGTGATGATGGCGATAATTACACACTTAACAGTGACGACGATTCAGTTCCTCTTGATAGCACGCGTACCATCGAATGTGACGCGCTCAATGAATCGATAACAGCAGATGAAATTCGAGCTGCTGTAAGCACTTTAAAATCTCGGAAGGCACCCGGCTCGGATGGACTCATTGGGGAATTTTACAAAAATAGCATTGAACAAATATTGCCTTTCCTTGTTAAAATTTTAACTGTCTTTTTGATCATGCGCTTTTCCCTGATGGGTGGTCATTGTCCATTATTCAGCCTCTGCACAAAAAGGGCGATGTGAATGTTCCAAGATAGTTATAGAAGCATTTCTCTTCTCAATATTTGTAGTAAGTTGTATAATAATTTGTATTGAACAAGCGCATTTTAAACTGGATTGATGACAAGGGAATTGTTGGTGAAGAGCAAGCTGGATTCAGGGAAGGCTACTGAACAGCAGGTCATATATTCACTCTCTATGCTATGGTACAAAAGCAACTTGTCAGACACAGGAAATTGTGTGTAGAATTTATCAATTTCCGCAAAGCTTTTGATACTGTGTGCAGAGAAAAGTTGTGGATTATCTTGCAAAAAAAACGCCTACAAGGCAAGATACTCAGTGCTTTAAAATCGATGTAATGTTGTCAAGGGGCGCGCGTTGGTGGTGAATTAACAGATGCTTTTTTTTTTATGCCCTCGAGGCTTGAAACAGGGGAGGTTTGCTCACCTGTGCTTTTTTTCACTCTTTATAAATGAGCTGACGAAAGATGTGCTTGAATCTGGTCGCCATGGTGTTCAGTTGACGCCAGATTATATTCAAATACTAATCCTCCTGTTTACTGATGATTTTGCACTAATATCTGATAGTGTTACTAGTCTTCAGACGCAGTTGAATATTCTGTCTGATGCAACAGAACGTCTTCATCTCATTGTAAATATGGAAAAATCGAACATTGTCATTTTTCGGAATGGGGGATACCATGCTGTAAGGGAAAGTATGTTTTTTTATGATAACGAGTTAAAAGATTGTAAATATGTACAAATACCTTGGCATGTATTTGTCAACAAGATTGTTTTGTATATACGATGTCTGATCTCGCAGACAGGGCCAAGAAAGGAATTGTAGCAATCATAAGAACGATGTGGTCAATTGGCAGGCATTCTCCTGCCTTCTTTTTTAAACTTTTCGATTGTCAGATTCAGCCCATTTTAACATATGGAACTGAAATCTGGGGCTTGATGCAAAATCAAGAAACAGATAGAAAGAATCCATTTGTTTGCTCTGAAACGATTTATGGGTGTGAATATAAAATCGCCGAAGCATGTTATTTATGGTGAAACAGGCAGGTATCCTTTGTATATATAAACTTTTGTCAAATGTGTAAAGTTTTGGTTACGTCTTGTACAGATGGACAACGATCGATATATCAAAAAGGCCTATGAAATGCTTTTAAATTTGCAACGCCAAAATTATGAAACATGGGCATGCAAAAGTAGAAATGTACTGTATAAGTTGGTTTGGGGGAAGTTTGGAAAGCTCAAGGTGTTGGTAACGTGAACATCTTCCTAGCATGCTTCAAGGAAAGGCTTATAGACTGTTTTAAGCAGGACTGGCATGCGTCTTGGAGTTGCATACATTCTATATCGTGTTTGCTTCTTTCAAGCAGTCCTTTCAATAAGTCTACATTTATGTGAGATCAGTTACTGTGACTGACTGACTGAAACCAATTTATTGAAGATTAACTCAAAGTTGTACTGACAAAGATCAGTTACATCAAGAAGTGTGAATATTCGAGATTTAGAATGTGAATGTCTCCATTGAAATGTCACTTTTTTTATATATAGACCCTACCCGAACAGTGATGTGAATTGTCCATTTTGTCGCAATGTTCCAGAAACTGAACTCCATTTTTTTTGTTTGTTTGTCACCCATATGAAAACCTTAGACAAGAATTGTTGCCTAGAAAGTTTTATAGACAGCCTTCCATGTGCGACGCGACTCGNTCAAGGTCTGACCAATGCGTTGGGTTAATGCATGGGTCAGACATCCGCTGAGTTGTAGCCGCGATTCAATTCTCTCCTCTTCGTTGTTCATCACAGCCCCTTATGATGGGGTGGATTACACATTGACAAAAATGATATTGTAAAGCATATTGATCAAAACGAAAACAGCACATGCTCAAGAACAAACTGTGCTTCGGAATTTGAAGGCTTTGTATAGGTACAAGGCATTTTTTTAGCAACATCCTCTTTAGTGCAGGCCATAAGTAAGATGAGTCTGAATACAGATGGTTCTCTGTAATATTTAGGCGGAATGGACTCATCTCTAAGACCACTCAAGGCAGTACACTGTAATACAAAATGAACTTCATCTTCATATGCATTTTTGCATAATGGACAGATGAGATCAGAGTTGTAATGTTGCCTATAACGAAAATGATGAACAAAGATATCCGATATTCCCAGTCTAAATCTTGTCATTATAAATTTTCAGATGTCTGTCCATTTTCATTCACAAATAAGTCGGAATATGATGCAAGGAATTATACTGTCTATACAAATCAAATCTAGTACTATCATTTATGAGAGAATTCTTTTCTTGCCATCTGCTATCAACCAGTCTTGTACGCACCATTCGGATAAAAGTCGCTTCATCTCCTACACCGTTACACAACATGTTATAAGCTTTCTTTGGTAACCTAGAATCGTTCATTTTTATCAACCAGTAACGAATACATCTAACTGCAGAATTCAGATGTATTGGATGCCTATTAGTTTCCCCATATATCAAATCATTAGATGTTTTGTAGTGAAACCCCACAGAATCTCCTTAAATTAAAGCAAAGAAATGTACTTTCTCACAGTTCACTGCAGCTTTATCCAGACCCCAGATTTCAACACCATATTGGACAATGGGCTGGATTTGGGGAGTCAAATAGTTTACAAATATTGCAAATGACTTATTTCCCAGACTTGATCATCTCCTCATTATACACGAAGCAGCATGTTTTGCTTTGCTTGCTAGATCTTTACAAGCAGAGTTAAGACTTAATTTGGTTGAAAAATAAATTCCTAAATACTTGTAGACATTTACGACTGGCATAGGCATTCCATTGTAATTCCAGTGTTCTCTTGCACCTAAATAGCCACTTTTTTCCTAATACAATTATTTTGCTTTTTTCTGCATATTCACTGTCAGTTGTAGAGAAGAAGCAGCATGCCATAAATTATTCAATTGTGTTTGTAAACCAATAACTGTTTTCAGGCAACAAAACAATATCATCTGCCAGAAAAAGTATAAACAATTCTAAAAAAGTCGTCCATGAACTGGGCTCCATGCCTCCCATTATCTATAACGTTAACTGTTAATTCGTTAATGAATAAAGAAAATAGAATAGGACTACACACGTCACCTTGTTTAAAACCACTAGTGCACATAATATAATCTGACAATTTTCCGCCACTTCTCACTCTAGATTTTACACAATTATACATACTTATAACACATTTATATAATTTTCCATGGATATCATTTTTTAACAAAACAGGCCACAAAATACTTCTGCTAATATAAATCGAAAGCTTTTTCAAAATCAATAAAGGCAACGTAGAGAGTTTACGATTGAAAGAAAATTGTTTCTGAATAAAAGCCTTCAGAGTAAAACATATGGTCTATAGTAGTAATTACGTTTGAATCCAGCTTGATATATTCCCCCGTGAGATTATTTTCTTCTACCAATTCCTGTAACCTACAGTTAAAGACCGTGCTGTATAGCTTACTGGTAGCATCACAAAGTGAAATGCCTCGGTAATTATTGGGATTGCTTACGTTTCCTTTCTTATAGAGGGGTATAATAATAATAGATCTGCCCAATTCTCAGGATATACTCCCTTGTCAAATAGAGTGTTGAAAAGGGTTACCAAGAAATTCAAAATGAGATCAGATTTACAACCATATTTTATAAATTCTCCAATTATACCATCTGGTCCTGCAGCCTTGCGTTGTTTAATTTTCCTAATGGCAAAACAAACTTCTTCTTTAGAGATTGGGCTATTTAAATTATCATTCACCAGTTCTTCATTTATATTCACACTGTAACATATTATCAATATTAGTATCTTTTGTCAGCAGTGTTTTGAAATGTTCAAACCAAGTGTCTATACTCATGTTATTTGAAGGCTGATTTTGTTTCAAAGATATCCTTTTCACTGTGTCCCAAAACTGTTTCTGACTATTCACAGAAGACAATAATTCTGCAGTTAGTGTATCATTAAATTGTTTCCTCTTTCTCTTCTGTAAATGTTTATATTCACGTCTTGCCTTCCAATACTCGTGACGGTCTCCATCGTCATGTGAACGCACAAATTTATTCAACAATCTACGAACATGTTTTTTACAATAACCCACACTCTGAATCAAACCAATCTTGGCATTCATTACTTCCTTTATGCCTTACTTGAATTTTCATCCAGACAGCAGCTTCCTTTAACCACATATTAAAGTAACGTAGTGCTTCGTTAACATCAAGATCAATCAAACTGAGTGCATGTGCCATTTTTTCTCCTGAAAGTCTATTCGTGATAAGTTATTACAGAATGCACAGCTATAATCATCATTCCATATAAACTTTTCCAAGATGAAACTGTTATCATTAAGTTTAGTGTTTGAGTTATCATCTACACAACTGACGTGGAGTTCTACAGGCATATGATCTGACTCGTACGTGCACACACGTTTTAGCTCACATGAATCACCAAAGCACGCAAATAATTCACAAGACATAAAAAAAATAATCAATAACACTGCAGCAACTATCTGACACGTATGTGTCGCAACCTTCAAGATCGCCATTACACAAACCATTAAGCATACACATATCTACAGCAGTACACATATTTAGTAACAATTTACCATAATTATTCAATGCCTCGTCCTGAGAACATCTACCAACATTTAATGGGTGACTCGCACATTGCAACTCAAACATATTGCCCTCATTAATTCTCTGACAAACATGTGAAACATTAGAAGTCCTGTTGTTCATATCCCCACACAACAACACATGCGCATCATGGTAAGTCAGTATACAATCCGTTATGTAATCCTCCAACTGAACTATACCGTTTTCACTATCAAAATGAACATAATATGGCTAACCCCTTGGGAGGAACATAAGAATATATATACAGAACATCTTTATCTACCCCGAACAACCACTTTTTGATAAGAAATGCACAGCAGAGTCGAGATTTCATAAGAATTCGTTCGACATACTGTAAAAAGTCATTTCTAATTTGACTACTATACCTCCAGATCATCTCCCCTGCTTCGTGAATTTTACAGCAGGTATACACAATGTTGAAAATCCAGAAAATACATTGGAATAAAATTCTTCAAGAATGTTTCCACTAAACATACGAAATCAAAAGAGCAAACATATGAAAACAAAATCTTTAACATTCAATTTTGAAAACAAACGATTAACATTCCAGTGCAGAAACGATGCGGCGCGTTTTCTTTTTATTGTCATCATCAGAACTAAAAACGTCGTTATTTAATCGATCACTCGGAAACTTTACGAGTTCTTCTGCCACTGGGATACGCCCCCTCCACGGGTCAGTTCAGCACACGGCAAGTCACAATACGAAGAGTCACAGTTCACGCTGTCACCCACAAAAGAACGTGCAGGCTTCGTGCCACTCACAGTTACGCCAGGCGATGACACGGTGTTACGTCAGCTGTTGACTCCCGGCTGAAAACATCCGCGGAACAAACGTTCCACAGGGACCGGCCAACTTCCTATTTGATTTCCACCAACCTCTCCGCACTATCCACAGAGTACTTTTTTGCCGTCGATTGAATAGGTGATCATGTATCATTGTCCCTCTTTTCCCTTCCTGCCGAGCATTCTTTAAGTGCGGCATCAGTCTTCTTCTACGAACATCTCTCACACCTCTGGAAAAGTCTTCGCCGACAAAACCATTCGATCCGCAGAGTTTCTGTTTGCTTTTCGGAATGTTCACCTTCTGTTTGTAGAAGGTGCACCGTGCAATAATGGGAGAATCTGACTTCCCGTTAAGCCGATGCACCCGGTCAAACTCCACGTCGTCTGTCAAGCCAAGTTTGTTGGTGATCAGGTCTTGGAGCTTTCCTTCGCAATGAGCATTGGTCTCATTTTCCGTTCGAGGAAGTCCGTAGACAAGGAGATTATTGCGTTTGGATGCCCCTCTAGATCATCGATCTTCTTGTCACAGTCGGCCAGTCTCCCCCACAGGTCGTTGTTGGTCTTTTTTAGTTCCTGGCTCTGTTCTTAGCTCGTTCATTTCCTCTTTCAGTCCTTTCGGGTCGTTTTGCAGAGCCAAGTGGTCGTCGCGTAACTCACGAAGTTCTTTCTTCACATCATCCAACTTGGCGTTCATCTGGTCACGGGTGGTTTTCTTAGTCGTCACGACATCACGAGAGAGAGAGAGAGAGAGAGAGAGAGAGAGAGAGAGAGAGAGAGAGAGAGAGAGACGACAGAGTTTAGACAGAGAGAGAGGCCCCTTCTGAGACAGAGAGAGAGAGAGAGAGAGTGGGTGGTGAGTGGGTGGGGGTGGGGGTGGTGAGTAGGGGAGGAAGAAGAAGACGGATCTTTGCCTGTATTACCACTGCATTACCAGACAGAAATATGCAAGGTACTAAACACCAAGCAAAAATAACTGTCCAGTAAAAAGTAGTAGAGCTTATGCTGTGTCTCCCTGGGCTGGTACACCTCTCTGCTTGTCTCCTCTGGGCTGGTACGCGTCTCTGCTTGTCTCCTGTCAGTCTATCCCTTTAACGTACGGCACTGTAATAAGTTTTATCATGTCATGCAGCAGACTGATAAAGTTCATAGAGAAAGAAAAACGTGACTGTTTGAAGTAACGCGCTGTAGTTCATGTCTTACCTGAAGCACTGTTGAATTGCACGCCTCTCAAATCACTAAAACATAGGCTGCTTCATTTAGAAAGTCAAACAAAGCGTAACAACGCTCCAGTCAAATACAAACGAATTTGGTCATTTCGAATCAATTGAAAATAACGCTTGCTCAGTTTCAGTTTCAGTTTCATCAAGGAGGCGTCACTGCGTATGGACCAGCCCACATACGCTACACCACATCCACTAAGCTTTGAGACCACACTACGCATGATTTTAAGCTGATGGATAAAATGAATTAACAACTAAGATGAGAGAATGAAGAACAGGGTCCCGTGGCTACGACTTGGCAGATGTCTGACCTACGCATTAGCCCAATGCACAGGTCAGACCTTGAGTGTCTACCTAACATCTGTTGGTCTTTCTTGTTTGTATGTGTGTTTAGTGAATTATGAATTATATGCTCAATATAAGGCAAGTGAGTCCCATTTTGTCTAAGTTGACTCACAAGTGTTGGTTACATGCAAGGGCTGGGTGTGCAGTGTGCAGAGTGGTGTATGCAAAGAGAGGGGCATTTCACAGAGCAATCTCAATACCATCACTGACCGACAAAGCATAGGACATGACCATGGCGGTCAAGCATGGGAACTCGCAGACTGCACAGCCCGTTCTCTATGTCTTCAGTGCCCTATCAAACCCACCCTCCACCTTCCCCTCCCTCTTTCTTCTACCTCCCCATTTCCCTTATTTCTATTTATGTGTCATCGTCATTTTCTTTCTGTGCGATGTCTGTCTCTGCTCACATTTGTAGGTAAAACCGTTCACCCTGGTGATACCTTTTTTTTGTCTAAAAATGTCTGGTCTCATTTCCCGTCTTTCTTTACTGTTAGATTCTGTGTGGGGGGACGATGGCGTGGGAGTGAGTGGATGTGTGGGCTGGGTGGGTGGGTGCCTGCATGCGTGCGTGCGTGTGTGTGTGAATGCGCGCGCTCGCGCTCGCGTTAGACATCATCACGAGAGAGAGAGAGAGAGAGAGAGACGGAGGAGAGGAGAGAGAGAGGGAGAGACGAGAGAGGAGAGAGAGAAGAGAGAAAGAGAGGAGAGAG
>JADBJO010012292.1:67500-73096 GCA_016801955.1 Conus betulinus
GAGAGAGAGAGAGAGAGAGAGAGAGAGAGAGAGAGAGAGAGAGAGAGAGAGAGAGAGAGAGAGAGAGAGAGAGAGATGTTATGGATGATGGGGAAATGTGAGAAGAAAGAAAGAAAATTGTCTGATCGCATCATTAGCATGCACTGTAAAAGCAGTTGTCAGCTTGAAATAAAAGCTTACTGAAAATTAAATTCATTTTTCTTCTTCGTTCACTATAACTCATTTAGAAACGAGAGCAAGCTTTGTAAGCGTTCGTTTGTCTTCTTTTATATAAAGCAAAGTGTGATGTTTCAATGTGTTACGATTTAGGAAGAATATTGGCAGCAGTTTCACTCTGTCTTCATTTCGTTTTAAGTGTGTATTTGAATGAGTGATAAATTTCATCCGTCTAATTCATGTAATGAAG
Source organism: Conus betulinus (assembly GCA_016801955.1). NCBI lineage: Eukaryota > Metazoa > Mollusca > Gastropoda > Neogastropoda > Conidae > Conus > Conus betulinus. The sequence continues at coordinate 67,907 of JADBJO010012292.1, forward strand.
GCATAGCGCAAATACTTCACTGCGTGGTAAAGTTGTCTTTTCACACAGACGCTCACGAGCACTGTGCAATGGTGGTAAACACGACAAGAGGAGTCATAGCGGTCCATCCCACCCGACCCCCTCTCCGAACACCCCACTTCCCTCGTCAATAAAGCATACCTTCAGTTCAAAGACAACACAGAATGAACACAGGCTGCTGCTGAGCTGATCCTTCTGACAAGCCTAAACAACCTGGAAGACGAAGGACAATGGCACAGAACCCAAGTATCGCCAACACCCCCCCCCCCCCTTTCCCCCCCAAACTCACAGGGACAAGCCAACTCAGTACTGACAGAGATCCATTAACGTCCAATCGTCATAAAGGCACTCCGAAAAGTGACAACCATCCTCCTAAAAGACTGCGACCGCAGTGAAACAGAATGTCTCCGACAAATGAAAAGGAAGCATACACTCCGCCGGTGCTCAACCAACGACAGCACTGCAGTGCCATGATATCTTGGCTGAAAGCTGGAAACTAACGGGTGTGAACCAGCGTGTGAACACAGCGTGAATGAGGAATCAAGATAAAGTCCCTATCAACATCAAATCTAAGGTATTAAAAAGAAAACAATAAGGAAAACAACAAAAGAGGAAACACTTTTACCCATGAATGCCTGAATTTTTGTTTGAAAATGTGTCAGATTTAATGTTGTTTGAAGGTTATCAGCCGTGATTTTGGCAAATATGTATTTGCAATGTTGTTGTTGTCGCAATGATGCTGTGGTGGATGATAGTACTGTCTCAAAAATGGGACGCTAGGTGCGAGAGGGTAGGGCTTTTTTTCATACAGATGACAATAATCTCCACTGCAAGTGATGGTTAGCTTTTTTATTGTTTTTTTTAATGATTATTTGATGACGAACTCAAAAAATGGGACGCTAGGTGCGAGAGGGTAGGTTTTTTTTTCAGACAGATGACAATAATCTCCACTGCAAGTGATGGCTAGGTTTTAATTGTTTTTATGATTATTTGACGACGAACTATGGAGGAAAACACACTGTGATGGAAAAAAAAGAGAAAAAAATAGGGAATAGGATCATACAAGGTAACAAAAAAGCAATGCATTTGAAAACATGAAATGAATCTGTTCTGCAAAACACGTACCTTGCTATCTGCAATACAGAAATGGAATGGGAGAGGGTAGAATGGCGGAGAAAAAAATAATTAAAAAAAAACAAACCGTCTTTCCAAATACCAAATGCTGACTGTCATTACTATTGAGTATAGTCTTTCCGTCCTGGACGCTGCAGTCACTGAGTGTGGAAAACTGCGAAGCATTTGTCATTCAGTCCCACTCTACACTTCTCTGACATCTCTCATCGGTTTCCATGCCAAAAACAGCGAAGCTGGGTTTGCCAAGGCTTTACAAGATGGTTGATTCCATCAAATCGGACTGTAGTGGACACTGTCTTATCGAGGATGGGCATTTTTCTCTTGGCATTAGGGCTGTCCACCTCCTTTGATTCTTTGTACACAGATCAGGTAGGCTCAAGCAATAGAACGACGTACTGCCAGCAAATCACGAGGCTTTTCCTGGCTGGTGGGTGTTTCTCTGTGCAGATGCCAAGTCTGCTGCAAAACTCACATCAAGGCAGTATGCCAAGATGAGCCACCACCACACTACTCTTTTTGGTTCTGATGGCTGTAAGACACCGATCAACATGTTGATCCAGATGGTCTACGCCTCCCGTGGTATGGTTATAGTGCTTGATGGTGTGAGGCTCTGGTATCTCAATCTCTAGGAAGGCCTTCATTTCACATTGACTTGTTTTGAGTTTCGTTTTCTTTTGAGCGTGCATACTTGTCTGACATGTCAACCATTATCTAGATGCGTTCATCATCAAAAAAGACTTCAGAGAGCTCCAAGGGTGTGGATGGAAGTCCAGACACATGACGCTGGGGAGCATCCCACTGGAACCTGTCCTTCTGCCTTTGGCCAGTGTTGTGCACCTTAAGTCTCTGGTCTTCGACATCGTCTTCTTCTTTTACTGGAAGTACTTCTGTTAGTGAGGACCCTTGCCTCTTAGCTGAAGACCCCTGCCTTTTAGCTATACATCCAAAAGATGTGGAACCACATGTTGAAGTAAAACGTCCCCTCTGGGTCAGCCTCTCCAGGTGCCTGTGCACAACAATATAGTGAAATAAAATCAAATCTGAAAATGACACATGCGAGCAATGAAACCATTACATTTCCATATTACATGTATGAGCCTCATTTGCTAATCCTCTGTGGGGATTGGTCATTGGAAATCACTGCTTATCAATCTTCCAGTTCAGTAACTGGACTCTATATCGATCCAGCAGGATCCCAAATGAAGCCCTTATGAACTGTCACTATACTCTGACCAATATCCCCTTGCGGAAGAGGACGATGAACGAGCCAGATGGAAACCATTCATTATCTTCGTAACTGACTTATCTTCCACTAATATTCACAGCTGGTGCAAGTCCTCCTCTTCCTCATCATCTGTGAACGTAGTGCGCACTCCACCCTTTGCCACCACAGCTTGTGCCTCTGCCCTCAGGCACCGATTCAGGTTGTCGACCATTCCTCCTTCGTTCTCATCCGCACTATCCTCATCTGTCAGATCATCATTTAACGGTGGTTTCTACAGATGTATTTGCTGTTTCAAATGCAAGTTCGTCTTCTAGCATGCTTATTACTTCATATACCGTTAAATCACTGAAACAAACACGAGAACTACAGGAGTTAAAAAAAACAAAACAAACAAAACAAAAACCTACCCTCTCGTACCTAGCGTCTCAATTTTGGGACGCATCTTTCAGCACATGGAACACGTGATCTATATTTTCCAATCAAAATCTAAGTGACACAAGTTTAGATCATGATCCAAACAATATTTTTTTCTTATTTGATATGATTAAAAAGTTACATGCGGAATGAACTATGGGCTTACCTTTTGGAGGCGGACTCTTCGACGATTGTTCTCTTGAAAATGTTGATGCAAATGGCTGCTGTCAGATGCTCCATGGGAAGTCATCCACCAAAATTGTGTTTGATTGGCGAAGTGCCTTCCTTTACTGATGTAGAGAAGCATATGCTCACAGATAATAAGATTCACTTTTGAAAGGCTTACAAGTAAAGTATGCCCAAAAATGGGACGCTAGGCAATAATGGGCACACTCCCATCTCCCCTCACACCATATTTCCTCCCGTAAAACACCTTCTTGTTTAGCAAAACAACAAAAGTGGTCATGAGAGAGAGAGAGAGAGAGAGAGAGAGAGAGAGAGAGAGAGAGAGAGAGAGAGAGAGAGAGAGAGAGAATAACAAAGCATAAAATACAGCAGTTATCACGCAGTGAACATTCAAAAGGAAGAAAATTAATCTAAAACCAACTGTCTTGCTACTAGTGATAAGGGAAAAATCCAATTTGTGCGTTGACCTTCCAAGCTGTTTCCTGTCAAACTTGCCAGTGTGTGTTTTTTTTTTTTTTTCTTTTTTTTTTTTTTTTTTCTGATCTGGATAGGATATACGATTAGCGGATGGGAGGTACACATAAATTGGGCTGGTATCTTTAATGTTGTCTTGAAACTAATTTTGAAATGAAGTAGTTTGAGAAGCAAGACAACACAAGGTTTAATCTCTCAAAACCGGACGTCAGAATTTATGAGCTGGAGGACCAGTTATCCTAGAGTGCTTTTGTCTTCAAGCGATCGGTTTCACGTGTGGTGGAGGCTTATCTCGCCATATGTCACAGAAATGTTAAATACTGAAAAAAAAGTGAAAAATCTTAGTATTTTTTTTTCTGTCCCAACCTCTGCGCCACCTCAGGGGCAATGCACCCACGCCGCTCATTCCGACACCCGTCCACAGCCACAGCTCGGTTGGCCCCGCCGCAGCCCCGACACCGGCAATCCACAGGAAGCAGTCACTGTCAAGTCGTCAAGAGGCAAGCCACCGGAGAAGACACCGCACTGCTGCCGAGTCACTTCGGTGGTGTTTCAGTGGCGCCTGTTCTGATCTAACATACGCAGGACACCACCTACTAAGCCCCCTACTGACGACAATAATTGCTTAGTCGCAGAGCCGGTGTAAGTGAGCTCTCCCTCCGGAGGGCGCCACCACGTCCGTCCAACGACAGCCCCCATGGACTTGCCAATATCGGTGACCTTGACGGAACCAAACCAAGGCCACAGACTTGAAGAGGACATCAAAATTGAGGTCACAGTGATAGCAGGGCATGAAGGGCCACAGAAATTTGAGACTTTTTTTTTAAAAAAATGCTGATCGATGAGAATAAGGATGATTAAGATGATGCTACGGATTTCCATTTCTGTCTGAGACTACATGACAAGGGATGTACTCTACACTTCCTTTCCTAAGTCGTGACGCTAACCACGTCGCCAACAGTGTGGTCTGGGGGGCGGGGGGGGTGTGAGTGGGGGTTTATTGGGGGGGGGGTGGGTGTCGGAGAGCTGGTTGGTCTACGGGTGTGTGTTGTGGGGGGTGTGTGGGGGGGAGGAAAATCGTGGGTAATGGGGCGGGGGGGGCTAAGGGGAGCGGGGGCGTGCTCGTGCGGCGGAACTAGACGGGGACAACAAGCCCGGTAGTGTGTATCATCGTGGTGGTGGGGGCTGGTGGCGTCGGTGGGGGGGTGGCGCAACTGGTGGGTGTGGGTGTGTGTGGGTAGAGGCGAAAGTCACAGATATAAGCGGGGGGGAGAACAGACGGAAGGTCGACCGGTGAGGTAACCTGAGCGCGGGTGAGCGGCGGTGGACGCAGGAAGATGGGGGGGGGCCGAAACTGGGAAAAGAGGGGAGAAACATATGTGGGTGTGGTTTCTGCTGTGGGGAGTCTGGGGTGGAGCGAAAAGAGAAAACTGTGTGTCTAGTCTGTGTCTTCAAATTTCACTTCGACATAGTAAGGGTTGGGGGTAGAGCGCAAACGGAAGACGAGCGACGGACGACGGGCAACCACAACACACCACAACAGCACACAACAACAACAACAGCACATCAGCAACAACAACAACAACAACAACACACAACAACAAAACAACAACACAACAAAACCAAAAAAACAACAACCCAAAAAACCAGGAAACCGGAACAAACAGCAAAGACGGGCGACAGGAGAGAAAATACGGAAAGTGGGCCGGACCGGGGGGGCGGGAGCGGGGCGGGGGGGG
>JADBJO010012293.1:0-25000 GCA_016801955.1 Conus betulinus
TGATTGTAACAACTATAACGTGGAATTAGCGAAAAGGTAAGTCCGCGTGACACGTGCTTACATACCGTGATATATTTGACAGTGTGGCAACAGCAGTCCTCCTGTACTGGAGGGAGGTTAGGTAACGTTGCTTTTAGCGCAGCCGACCGCAAAGGGCACATCAGGGCTGTCACCACGTTGAAGTCAACTCACAAGTCATCCGCAAAACAAAACAAAACAAAACAAAACAAACAAAAAAAAAAGACACACACACACACACACACACACACACACACACACACACACACACACACACACACACAAACACCATTTACACAACGCTTTGAAATACACCTTCTAAAAACCGCACCAGAAGCTTCGCGTTACAAACCTCTCTTCCGTAAAATCTTACATTAGATGGAAAATCTTAAATCTCTTCAGAAATTCAAAGATGACGTCAGGTGGGATACCTCAGAACAAGGTCTTCATGGAGTTTGCCGTAAAGTGCTTATGTCTCACATCGTGCAAGTCCACAATACTCTAAACGAATATGTCTCACTGCGAATGGAACATGACAAGGAAGGAATACACCACGGAGCTTCTTCACCTTTTGAAAAGATAAGAATGGGTATAAAACGAGTGGCCTGTATGCAAACGGCACAAGACTGTTTCGTCTTTGCGGCCGCCTCGGAAAAATTGGGGGGGGGGGGGGGGGGGGGGGGGGAGGTTAGTAAAAGGGAGGAGAACAAAGGGTAGCGAATAAAACCAGGAAAGCATTTAGTAGTATTCATGTAGGAATGTGGATTAAAAGTCCGACACACCAGGACCCTCATTATTGTTTTTTTTTTTTACACACTCCTTTTCGTTTTTTGCATGCTCCGTATTCGCTAAAGCAAACGCAAAAAGATTATCAGAATTGTGTTACGTACATTTCTCATCAATGCATTCAAGTGTACAATGAAGCTGGAAAGTACGTTTAGGATTCCTAAATAAAAGTCAACAACTATAAATATTTTTACCGTTCACATTCATCTATCTATCTATCTATCTATCTATCAATGTATATAAGTATCTATGTATCTATCTATTTAGACGTATAAACTCTCACAGATTATATTTAGACATAGAACTCATCCGAATTAACATTATCTCCCGTCGGCAATTACGCTCATTAAAAAAAAAAAAAAAAAAAAATCGACGAAAAAATGACTGAATGAATTTCAAAGTATAATGACTGCAAACGGAAGTTCCCACCCCCATCCCCTTTAAGCCATTTTCACAGTAACTGAAGACCCACTCACCTACACTTGCCCCTCCCCCCACCACTTCCCCTCACCCCCCCCCACCTCCACTCCCCCCCCCCCCCCCCCCCCCTTCATGTCTATTTCCGTCGTTTGTTCATTTGTTTGTTTCTTACTGTCCTGTCTGAAGGACTGTCTGATAGGTCGAGATTCGTGACGTCAAATGGTTGTGACGTTCATCTGGTGAGTGACCTAGTACGTCATCATTTGATGTCGTCCTGTCAATGACTCGCTCGTCAAATTTTCTTCCAAAATGTTGATACTGTGTTCAGCACGTAAACCGTATTTCGTTCGTTGTAACCCAGTTCAGGACGTACTGCTATGGTTTTTTTTTTTTCCCCCCCGAAATGTTTTACACAATCGCTGGAGCAGATCGACCGAGTTCTGAGAGCCTTCTTTTGGTATTTTCTTATTTTTAGTATGAAAGCAGGCAACAAACTGAACGAATGTAATGTAAAAGGCTAACTTTTATAGCAATAAAGAGAGAGAGAGAGAGATAGGAGAGAGAGAGAGAGAGAGAGAGAGAGAGAGAGAACTTCCAACCCCCTCAATTTCCGTCTGCCTTTTTCTTCCCACACGCACACGCGCGCGCGCGCGCGCACGCACACACACACACACACACACACACACACACACACACACACACACACACACACACACACTCTCTCTCTCTCTCTCTCTCTCTTTCTCTCTCTTTCTCTCTCTCTTTCTCTGTCTCTCAGCTCTACACACACACACACACACACACCACACACACACACACACACCCACACACACACACCACATACACACACACGTGTGCGCCTGCACGCACACACATATGTACATTTTCTCTCCCTCCTTCTCTCCACACACACACATACACATACACACACACACACACACACACACACACACACACACACCACACACACACACGCACACACACACACGTACAGTCTGTGTGTGCCCGTCCGTCTGTCCGTCAGAGAGAGAGAGAGAGAGAGAGAGAGGAGAGAGAGAGAGAGAGAGAGAGAGAAGAGAGAGAGCAATCGAACGAACAGCGACGGATAATACCTCTCTCCCAGTCCCTTATTCTTATACCCCCCAACCCCCCCCCCCCCCCCCCCACCTCCCCATTCCCATTTCACCTCCCCCTTTAAAAACAAACAAAACACCAGCACATACAAAAACAAGCGCTCCACAAACACACAATAACTAACACTGACCAGTACCCACAACTGCTTCTGCGCATTGTACAATATTGTATGAATTCTCCGAGCTTTATTGAGCATGACGGGAACTAAGAGGAATCTGCTTCGGATCAAGGGAAAGTTAGAGAGTGGAACAGTGGTTTAAGGGGAAGAACTCTTCTACACCAAATTTCTGAAACAGCACTGAAGTTGCTTCCCTTGATGTATTCGGTCTTCCGAAAGACTCGCGCTTGCATGACTTTCGGTCGTAGCAAAAACGTTAAAAAAAAAATGTGCACGATTTATTACAACTTAGACGAAGATACACACACGGCACACACACACGCGCTCGTGTACACACACACACACACACACACACACACACACACACACAAAGAGCACACGCGCACTCGCCACGCACGTACGCATATGCTCATGCTCAAACCCTCCCTTCTCCTCATCCCTGTCCTCCATAAATATGCGCCTTAGTACAGATAAACACTCACACACACTGATAAATACTTGATCATTGATGCACAAATTCAACACTGTCACAGGTGCTGATCACACACACATCCACGGACACACGCATACGACCACACATGCGCACAAACACATAAGCACAATATTACACACACGGACGCACGCACGCGCGCGCTCACACAGATACACGCGAGAGCGTACACACACACATGCACAAAATACAAGGACGTAAACACGTGTACATTAGTGTCATACATAGACAAACATGTTCATCGTAAACAGCATGCGGCGCGCATGCTAACTACAAATGAATTTGTGGATACAAACACGCATACATTCAAACACACACACACACACGCTTAAAGCGGAAATGCACAATCCAAGAGTACACGCACACACACAGACAGACACGTATACAACGTTGGACGAACAACTGCGAACACGACGTACACACACACACACACACACACACACACACACACACACACACACACACACACACACACATACGCAATCCATTTGCTCCGCCAGTCTATATACTGTCGCAAGAATTTTGACAGTATACACAAATCAACGTAGTAGGATAACTTGTCAGACAATGAGTACATCATCTAAGTAATTCCAGTCATGCATCGGCTTCACAAAGACAAGATTATGTTTTCTGCTCTTGAAGAAACGAGGGTCGATTCTACTTATACTGTCCTTAAAATAGGTAGGTCGAACGCACGGACATTACCCTGGAAAACTAAAGATTAATTTTATGCATGTTTATCCGGCAAAATGAGGGCCAATTTCACACACATTACCCTGAGAAAATAAGTGCCAGTTTTTACGGATACGTGGCAGTTTTTACGGAAATTGCCTTGGAAAACGTGGCCGATTTTTCGCGCGCGTTGCTAAAACTGTAGAAACGAATGTAGGTGTGTGGTTTAGAAAAGACAGGGTTGATTTTACGCACAGAGAGCCAAATTTATCTTAATAGCCTGAGGATTGAGCAACGATTTTTCACCCATACGGTCATGATTGTGGTCTGAATTTGATCTTGAAGAAACAGAGAGAATTCACACGCCGATCACGTGCAACATGCCCGCCTGTTTTACGCTTACTGCATGACAAAAACAGAAAGTTTCAATTCTATGCATATTGATTGCTTTGGAAGAAAACGAGGGCCGATTTTCAGCATTCTCCCCTGAAAAATAACACACTGCGTAGTAAAAAAAAAAAAAAAAAAAAAAAAATGGTCGATTTTCTTCATAATTCTTGAAAAGCAAACTGAAGGTCGACCATGTTTGAATGTTCTTTAACGTGCAGTGGGCAGACTCAGTCAGCTGATTATCAAGAACGTCTTTTGAACGAGGTTTGTCACATCTCTCTTTTGACATCCTATTTGCTGATCAATTTCATCACATTTTGTTTGAAGTCATCAGATTTAAAACAAAACAGATAATCGATTTATTGGGCTGAATGGAAAGGAGACAACGTTTTTGTTAGATTCTTCCGCACTTGTGGATCACACGTTATGAATATGCTGATCATCGCGCGAAACAGGACGCGGTTTGACTTCATTTTTTAGCTAACCTCATTAGAATTTCTGCCACTGCGACAGAAAAAGACGCTCAGGCAGGTTTTTCCATTTCTGATTTGATTGATTCCTTTTGTTAAGTGCATTTTCGGGGGGGGGGGGGGGGGGGGGGGGGGGCACCCGAAATGTTTCGTGCTCAGGTTAGTTTTAAAATATCTAAATTAAAAGAGAAATATCACATTATAAAGACATCAACTGCATGTGTAATGAAAACAAAAATTGAACATATGTTAGTTTACCGCTCAAAAATCTAACCTTTCTTCTTTATTTAAAAAAAATCGTTGAAAATGCGTTATCGGTATCGGATGTTGATTGATTGTTTGGTATATATTTCGGCAACGACGGCGACGCAGAAGACGAAGAAGCAGCTTAAATTTCAGTGTTATCAAGACGTCACTGCGTGCAGTCTAGTCCACATGCGCTACACCACATCTGCTAAGTTTTCGAGACCACACACACGCGCCAGATTTAGACTGATGGGTAAATGAATAATGAATACGATGAGAGAATTCAAGGAGAGAATTTACGAAGAGGGAGATGCAGAAGCATAACAGGAGGATGAGAAAAGAAGAAGAAGAAAGAAGAAGAAGAAGAAGACGAAGACGACGAAGAAGAAAAAAGAAGAAAGAAGAAGAAGAAGAAGAAGAAGAAAAGAAAAGAAGAAGAAGAAGAAGATCACCACCAGCAACAATAACAACAAGGACAACAACAACGACGACGACGCCATAGACGAAGAAGACGACGAAGTAGAAGAAGGAAAATAAAGAAGGAGGATGAGGAAGATAATAAATTGTGCTGGAAAACAATTCTAAGTTGATCGTAGCGAAGCACAACGAATCGCTCCAGTCCCCACCCTCACTCCCAGCTGCCCCTCCCCGGCCAAATGCAAACTAGTCACGATCTGGTCACAAGACTGTGTGAAAACACGGAACTATCACTGCGCCAAACTGCAGCGCACAAACCCTAAGCAGTTTGTTGAATAGTTACAATGATCGATGGCTCATTAATTAAGGCAGCATCATTATAAGAAGAAAAGCGGTCCGAGACCGAGACAGAGGAGACAGAAAGAAAGAGAAAAGAGATCAGAGAAAAGAATAAAGCGTCAAAATGCCTTCTGGAATCACGTGCCACGTGTCATGGTCTTGTTAGGGCCGACAGTCTCAAACGGGGCGAGGGTGCTTTGAAGTGAAAGCACGCTCTGCGCTGTCTTTTGTTCGGTGACGTAACTCCCTCACCGCACCAGTCAAAACCTGTTCTTTCCATTTAGGAAGTGGGAATAGTAAGAGTGCTGCTGCACACGGCAGTTGCTTGACGGTGGTGTTTTTTTTTGCCGGTGGGCTCTGCAGTTATGAAATATGGGCTGGCACACCCATGGGAACGCTCTCGTGGAGGTTCTGTCATCTCACATCCAGTGGCCATCCCACGGTGGCATCTGCCAGGGAGCAGTTTGCGTCCCATGACGTCTTTACTGGAATGCCCTGGGCGTGCCTGCACCCTATGTGAACGCAGCGCAGGCTTCCAAGGGTGGCGCAGGATTGCTCTCAACTGGGTTGTTCGGCAGTTGAGGACAGTACTTCTCTGGGGTCCCACCCGGACTTTCGGGCGTATTTTTTTTTTTTTCTTTTCAGGATATAGCGAATGCAAAATGAAAGGGGAGGCGGTGGGGCAGGAATTGGGATTAGGTTTTTAACTGAGTGGAATGAAAACTGCTGTAGATGTATGCTGCAGGCAAGGCAGAGTTCTAAAGAAGGCTACCTTTCGTCACGTATACGTTTTATTTGTTTATTTTTTTTTAAATCCCGAACTTGTTCCAAATTTTCGTCATTATCGACCATCGACGTCAAGGTCAGATGACGTATCTCTTTTTTTAATTCGAGGCTTCTGTTTCGGATCTTTTGAAATTTATCTCTCTCTCTCTCTCTCTCTCTCTCTCTAATCTTGTTAGATAATAGTTATTATAAACAAGTTAAGTCCGTTTCATTTACCTTTTTCAAGCAGTTTCACTTGCTTAATTAATGAATTTATATCTGCTCGATTTGTTTTCTATATTTGGGAATATTTTCATTTGCATCTGCTTCTGCGCTAGTTAGAAAACTGCCTTAAATTGGAAACATGTCTTTAACCGAGCTGGGGAATAGTCAACAATAAATAACGAACAAGTAGGGTAACTCTTGCTCCAGTGACGACACAATTACACGCCCCTAACCCCAAACGAATGTCCGCTGACGACACGAACTCGGCGAGCAGAGACGACGACTCGGAACACCCCGATGTCTCCCTCGTTTGATCTGTGTGGTGTGTGTTGGCATTTCAGCGGGGCCGTCAGCTGTCGTAAGCAGCATGTGTGTTTGGAGTTGGGGCGTGTTGCTATTTCGTCATGGCGGCAACAGTTACACTTCTTGTTCGTCATTTACTGCCTTTAAAATCTCAACCGTATGCGTGCGTGCGAGCGTGCGTGTGCGTGCGTGTGCGTGCGTGTGTGTATGTGTTGTGTGTGCGCGCGCGCGCGCGCGCTTGTGTGTATGTGTATGTGTGTGTGTGTGTGTGTGTGCGTGTGTGTGTGCGCGCGCGCACGCTCGCAAGCGCGTGTGTGTCTGTGTTGCATGATCTTGCCTAACGGATCCTGGATCTGTCCTTAATCAGGATCAGCTCAACGATCCCCACCAAAATGTAACTGATTTGTCTGAAGGCCATATTCCGTCATTCCACCAGGCTTCGTTTAAAACCCGGCTCAGCGGTATTTGCGCAATCTTGCCAGCAGATGGGGGGAACTCATCAGACTTTGCCCGAAAACGTGACCCTCCTCGATCGGGTTTTTAAAAAAGGAAAATGTGCAATTTGAAAATCGGATGTCTCCGAAAAGCTTTCCTTTAGGCAGCTGTAATGACATTAACTTCTTCGGGGGGTGAATTGGATTTCGTTCCCCATCCTCTCTCTCTCTCTCTCTTTCTTTCTCTCTCTCTCTCTCTCTGTGTTTGTGTGTTTGTGGTGGTGTGTGTGTGTGGTGTGTGTGTGTGTGTGTGTGTTTTGTGTGTGTGTGTGTGTGTGTGTGGGTGTGTGTGTGTGTGTGTGTTGTGAGAGAGAGAGAGAGAGAGAGAGAGAGAGAGAGAGAGAGAGAGAGAGAGAGAGAGAGAGAAGAAATGTTTATATTGTGTCTTTGTAATGGGTTCATTGCTCCATCGTTTCCTCCTCCTCTCCTACCCGTTGACACCCCCCCCCCCCCCCCCCCCGCCCTGCCCCCAACTGCCCCAACCCCTGCCTCCTACCTCTTCTCGCGCCCCCTCTTCTCTCTCTCTCTCCTCCACATCTTCTCATCTCTCTCTCCTCTCTCTCTCTCTCTCTCTCTCTCTCTCTCTCTCTCTCTCACGTGTTTGGCTTAAATTTCGTTTCACCATAATATGTCTGTCGTTCTTTCCCCCCCCCCCCCCCCCCAACCCCCACCCCTCGTCTCTCTATGTCTCCTTTTCCCTCCTTACCTCTTTCTCGCCTGCTTCTCCCTTTGTTCCTTGCATCATATCTCTCTCCCCCTCGCTCTCTCTCTCTCTCTCGCGTCCTCTCTCTCCCTCTCTCTTCTCTCTCTCTCCCTCCTCCCTCCTCCATCAATCGCTCCTCTCCCTCTCTCTCTCTCTCGCCATGTCCCCCCCCCCTCTCGTTTTCCTTCCATGTCTACCCCCCCCCCCTTCTCTGTCGCCATTACATCTCTTCTCATCGCCATTCTCTCTCTCTCTCCTCTCTCTCTCTCGTCTCTCTCTCTCTCTCTCCTGTGTTTTTGCTTTGTTCGTTTCCCTCTCTGTCCAGTCCATCCGTCCACCCTCGTATCTCAATCATTTTTCCTCGTCCACATCTAACCCTATCAAAGGCCAACAAGAACACAGAGCTATCGGCCAATATTTATCCTGTGTCTAGCCGACCAGTCTCATCCGATAGCTCCCTAATCATGACTGCCATCCCTCCCACCACTCCCCCCCCCCCCCCCCCCCCCCCCCTCCCCCGGACAGCTCCTTCCTCAGGACGTTGAAGAGTCGGGCAGCCAGCAGACGGGCCGCCCAAAGAAAAAAGCTAATGACAAGACATTCAGACCTCTGGCTCTGGAAGCGCCCGGCAGATTACCATGGCGACGGTTTCGTTTGGCGGGCGGTTTCGGTTGGTTTTTGTTTGTCTGGAGATGTGCCTCCGTGGATGCACGCTCGCCCACGCGAGACGGCGCGCGCGCGTCAGAGTGCGTGGATGCATACATATCTGTCTATCCATATCGACATACGACAACACGCACAGAAATATAGACACATACCTTGCCTTTCCCCTGCTCCTCTCTCTAAGTCTCCGTCTGTCTCTCTCAATTTCTCTCTCTCTCTCTCTCTCTCTCTCTCTCTCTGAAACGAAATGGATTGAAATGTATGCAATGCAAGCCAAAGCTTCCTTTAAAGGGGGGTACAAAATGTCCAATAACTACAAAGAAACTTTCAAAGTTCTAGGATTATTTTTTTTTTTCATGTTGTTTTTTTGGGGGTAGGGAGGATACATTAAAATCAAAACCGTTCTGATATACAGCTAATGAATTACCATGGAAACATTTACCAGGCGCGCGCGCGCGCGCACACGCACACACACACACCACACACACACACACACACACACACACACACGCACCACACACACACTCTCACACACCTCTCTCTCTCTCTCTCTCACACACACACACACACACCACACACACGCACACGCGCAACGCACACATACACAACTCAATTTAGAAGAGACTCTGCTCTAACATTTACGTTGTTATGAAATTAACATGTGTCCGAATCAACAAAAACAACAACAAACAAACAAACGATTAAACAAAAAGGAAGAAAAATATGAGCTTTCAAATAAAAGAATACTTTATGCGGCCTGTACTTTCCCCGACCAAACCATACTACTTAAGCTGAAGTTGACAAATGACAGAAATAATGTTCTGGGTATTAGTGTGTCCTGATGTATTGGTTTTGGTTTTAGGACAAACATGAAAAGTAAGCGCAGTTACCTGTCGCAGTAGTTTTTTCCGTTTCTTTCTTTCTTCTATCTCCTTTTTTTGTGTGAAATAATTCTTGTTTTCACTACCTTCTTTCCCACTAAGTTCGATCAGTAATGCAGAGGGACTTCTTCCTTTGTCAAGAATAAGCAGCTGAAGAAAAGTAAACTAACATTCTGATGAAGTCTTGAAAAAAAAGGCGAAAAATTTGAAGAAATAAAGAAGGGAGACACTGAGTCGACGACTTCTTGATTATATATTGATCCAGTAATGGTTTATCGTCCAGACTCTTTCAGCTGCTGGGAGCGGTGCCATTTTTAGCGTTGGGTTTTTCTTTTGATTCTTATATTATATATATATATATATATATATATGAGTTCAGAAATATACTTTCTACTTGTAACGGGGCTGAAATTTGATGTTAGATTTCGATGAAAGAATATTGTTACTTTTTTTTTTTTTCTAATGATTCATTTTCGCTTTTTAAGGAATTGTTCCTACGACAAGTGCAACATCTTTCGGAGTATATTCGTACCAACGATTCCCTCACGGAAATAGCCCGGACATTCTACACTCAGTTACGGCCGCCTTCAGTTAAAATATAACCGTCAGTGAAGTTTCATAATTTAGATAAAAACGGAAGACATTCGACTTAACATTTTACTCCTTGTAGTTCCAAACGAATAATTCTATGATTACCAAGAAAAGAAGTAGAAAGCCCGATACTGATTTGACGCAACAACGTAAACAGAAAGCACTTTGAGAAATCTCGTTTGCAATTTTTTTTTTTTTTTCTGCTGATGTTTGAATATTTTCATAGTCCTATAGTTTTAAAACATACAAACATAACCGGAACAACAATCTTTCCACACATATTCAACCCCCCAAAAAAAACAAAACAAAACAAAACAAAAACAAACCCCACACAGTTCATGATTTCCAGTCGTCTATAACAATACTAATAATGAAAAGAAATACTTGCTCTATGAGCATGGTCATGTCTACTCATTTTTCAGCTGATGTATTTAATTTCAAGATACCCAAGCGAATCAACGTCATCTAATGTTTACATACCAAATTTATGTTTTGTTGAAGGTTTTTGACTGGATGACAATATCTTTTGATGCATTTACTTCAAATTTTCCATTCAAGACAATTCTGACCTAACTCCATCACATAATTTACAAATATATGTTCGTACATTTAGGATGCTGTTTTAATTTACTTGTTGTGTGTTACGTGTTCACTGGCAGCCTTCATAATTAACGAAAGAACTGTTTACTTCTTCAGCTTCATTTTCTTTATTAATGCATGCTGAACAGAGTTTTAATTGAAAGGAGTAGGCGGGTTATCCTCTTTCTCTTTTTCTTCTACGGTGGTATTCAGCGGTTCAAGTCGTTGAGAATAAGTGTTGTCACTTTGTAGGGTGACCTTTCCCTCGTGCCCTGTATTCTTCGCACTTCACCCTCTCCTCTATGCGTCATCTCTGTGAAATGTTCTTTTTGCTTTTTTCTAGCACAGTTTCATGATGTTATATTAATTTCTTTTTCTGTTCTTAAAGCCTTTCTTGTGCTCTAAATACTTGATTCTTTGTTGCCAGCAAGCTCCATTGAGCCACCCTGTTTTCTGAATGTTACATTCCGGTAAAGGAAATCCCGATCAAACAGTTGCTAACGATTACGTGGCTGCTTCAAGAAGTTTTACTGCTCCATTTTCAAAGCTTTCTTGGAACGTAGACATTTTCATGCTGTGGTTCAAAGAGCTGCTGTGAAGTGTTTTTTCAGCACATGATTTTTTTTTTCTTTGTTCCATTTCATTTTGTTTTCATGACGATATGTTGGAGTCTGTGTCAGCATAACACACTTGGTTCTGTCTTTACAGAGCAACATGCCATTTCTGGTAATGAGGCAATGGGGGAAAAGAGAGAGAAAACGTAAAGTCGCAGGGCTGTGTGCATCGGAAATAAAGCATCAAATATGTCTATCACGCTCGCAACGTAGCGACACATGTCTACCAATACATTACTCAAAGAAGATAAGCTGTGGGTCAATACACCCACGCCCCTAATTTGTCTAACTCTTCCATTATGATAGAGCGAAGAAAATTGTTTATAACATTTCATCATTTTAAGATTAACATTGCCCATTTTTTAAGATTTTCATGTAGGATCCATTGACATAGTTTCAGAATTGTCGTCAGTAAAAGCTTCTGACAAATGAGCTATATCTGTGTACAAATTATTCTACAGAAAAACCAGTATTACATCCGTTCTATAGGCATGAGAATCTCCGGATACTGACGCAAGACAGTCCTTGCAAGAAGTGCTCTTAAAGTCAACGATCAAGTTTACAGATTCATTTGCTTCAGTCGATCAGTGGTATCGTATCGGCTTTCATTTTAGGCTATAAATTCCGATTCATCGTGTATATTTTTTTTTCAACATCACGTAAACGATGCTCCGTTTTAAAACCACAGCCAGCATATATTAACAGCATTGCGATCGTAACAAACGTTATGAATGTGCTATAGATTTCTTATAAAAAGAGCAGTTCCCACTGGTCGATAAAACAGTAATCAGTGTTTTGTGTCTATTCAAAAATACAGAATGAAAACCCAACAGATTATTGCCGAAATGAAATGTCCATGGCGTCTGCTTTTGAGTCTAAGCACTCTTTAACATGAACAGAGGTAAGGTAAGATAATGTTGCTTATAGCCCAGCCGACCACAAAGGGCCACATCAGGACTGTCGCCACATTAAAATCAACTCACAAGTCATTACTTCACACAATTCTTTAAAATACATCTTCTAAAAACCCATCCGAAAATTTTGTTTAAAAATCGTTCTGCTGCGAAACCTCAGATTCGATGAAAAACGTTAATCTCTTTCAAGAACTCAAAGATCGCATCAGGCGGAACATCTCTGAACAAGGTTTTCATGAAATCTGCTGTAAATGTTTGTGTGTCTCACATCATGCAAGTCCCACATAGTCAGTACAATCCCCGTAATGCCAAGCAGCTGCCAAATCTACGAAGATTTTGGAGTCAAAACAGCAAAAACCATTCATATTTGCCACTGACAATGTTTCTTCATGGTTTTCGTCGAAAAATAAGTGAACACCTGGAGAAACTAAAGCCAGAACGTGATAAAGAATGAGACGAAGAGGATAAAGATGATTATCATCGACACCAGAAAAGGTGAGGGAGAGTCCTGCACACGCCGACCCACAGCGTTCCCCAGGGCAGGTAGACGCATGTGCAGCGCCACCAGATCACACCGTTCCCCTGGGCCAGTGGATGCACGTGCAGCGCCATCAGATCACAGCGTTCCCCTGGGCCAGTGGATGCACGTGCAGCGCCATCAGATCACAGCGTTCCCCTGGGCCAGTGGATGCACGTGCAGCGCCATCAGATCACAGCGTTCCCCTGGGCTGGTGGACGCACGTGCAGCGCCACCAGATCACAGCGTTCCCCTGGGCCGGTGGATGCACGTGCAGCGCCATCAGATCACAGCGTTCCCCTGGGCGGGTGGACGCACGTGCAGCGCCATCAGATCACAGCGTTCCTCTGGGCTGGTGGACGCACGTGCAGCACCATCAGATCACAGCGTTCCTCTGGGCAGGTGGATGCACGTGCAGCGCCATCAGATCACAGCGTTCCCCTGGGCCGGTGGATCCACGTGCAGCACCATACGTGCAGCGCCATCAGATCACAGCGTTTCCCCTGGGCTGGTGGATGCACGTGCAGCGCCATCACATCACAGCGTTCCCCTGGGCCGGTGGATCCACGTGCAGCACCACACGTGCAGCGCCACCAGATCACAGCATTCCCCTGGGCTGGTGGACGCACGTGCAGCGCCACCAGATCACAGCGTTCCTCTGGGCCGGTGGATGCACGTGCAGCACCACAAGATCAGACCATCTACTATGATTTGGTACAGGTCGTCTGACATCAAACCGTGTGATGTTCCTCTGGCCTCGCTGCTTCAGGATGCAGCCGATGTTTCCCTGGCGTTGCCATGGTCCTCTCCAAACAGTCTCGGAAGTCTCGTTAAGTTGCATGCTCACGAGCGCGGAGTGTGTGTGTTGTGTGTGTGTGTGCGTGCGTGCGTGCGCGTGCGTGCGTGCGTGTGTGTGTGCGTGTGTGTGTGTGTGTGTGTGTGTGTGTGTGTGTGTGTGTGTGTGTGTGTGTGCGCGCGCGCGCAATCCAGAACCGAACACCACCAGAACTACCATCCCCCCTAAAAAGCAAACAAAACAAAGCAAAGCAAACCAAAACAAAACCCAACAACAACAACAAAAAAAACAACCCAAATCGCTCTATTCATTTGTCAACAAAGCATGTAGAATAAAGAAAAAAAAGAAGGAAAAACAGACAAAGAAAGAAAGCTCTAATAAATCACCTTCAGACAAACTAACGGCACAGAGAAAAAAAAAAAACAAACAGAAACCCCAAAGAAAAACAATCAAGCAAAAGAAACACAAAGGAATAAATAAAATCAAACGACTGTGATCATAGCTGGGATCGAGGGGAGGGGAAGTGGGTGGGGGGGGGGGGGGGGGGGGGGGGGGGAACTAGGAGGAAGGGTTGGGGTGGAGTTGACGGTAAGGTAAGGTAATGTTGCTTACAGCCCAGCCGACCGCAGACAGGCCTTTCGAGCCATTTCAGCGCTGTCACCACGGTTAAAATCAGCTCATAAGTCACTCATTCACACAACTCTTCTGAAAACCCATCAGAAACTTTGTTAAAAGTCTTTCCACTATAAACCTCAGATCCGATGAAAAATGTTAATCTCTTTCAAGAATTCAAAGATCGCATCAGGCGGGGATTAGGAGAGGGGGTGATAGTGATGATGGTGGAAAAACATCCATCAGCAAAATCCTCTCGACAGCAACAAACATTGACAACCCGAAACGGGGGGGGGTAGGGGGGGGGGGGGGGGGGGGGGGGGGATAAGGCGGGGGTTGCGGTAATGGGGTGATGGGTGAAGGTGGGGGGCTGGGGAGGGGTGGGGGGGAAGGGGACAGGTGACGAGTGTGGGGAGAAGGAGACTGTAAGTTAGATCAGCGCGGAGGTGCGTATGATGGGAGAGGGGGGGAGCGTCAATTAAAGCACATACAGACAGGCATAGGGGAATTTGGGACGGGGGAAAGGGTGGAAGGGGTGTTAGAGATGGGGGGTTTGGTGTTGGGATTAGGGAACTGCATCGACTTTGGCGCGCTATCCTTCTAATCTTTATTTTATTCCTTCTTTTTTTCTTTGTTTTTCTTAGTGCTGTTTCTTTCTTCATTTTTTTTTTTTTTTTTCTCTTTTTTTTTTCTTTTCTCTCTCATCATTTTCTTCCTTCTCTCTCTCTCTCTCTCTCTCTCTCTCTCTCTCTCTCTCTCTCTCTCTCTCTCTCTCTCTGTCTTTCAAAATCATTTTTCATTCAATATATATAGCGTAGCTAATAAACGAATCCATATTATTTCTTTTAATATGACGATCGTCAAGCACACACACACACACACACACACACACACACACACACACACACACACACACACACACACACACACACACACACCAAAAGATAGATAAACACATAAAAAAAAGAAGCAACATCAACAAACAGCATACTCCAAAAAAGCTATGAACGATAGTTTGAAAAAAAGGACAGGGAGAAACATGGTCATCAACGGACGAGTATGAATACTCTGACAGACGTACAGAAGGAAAGACAGACCAACAGACAAGAAGAAACTAAAATAGAGAAACAGATTAATCATTATGAGGCCAAACACGGCCATTTCGATTTTCAGCCTGATGGGGCTGTGTCGCGATACACGAATTGCTAGAATGGTAAATAGCAGCCTGCATACAGGGCCTGGCGCCAGCCAGCAACGTCTTGCCAAGACAACGTCTCCCTGCTGCAGCCACAGCGATGTCTTGTCCCTAAAAGCTCAGGCTGTGAGGATTTCAAACTCAACCTTTTTCCAGGGCCTGACTCGTCACAACGTGCACGGAAACGGCTCTGGTGCAATGCTGGAACTCTGTGTGCGATTCAGCATCCGATATAACATAATTCATTCTTTTAGCCTGTACTAAGAACTACAGTCCTGTCCAGTGTCCATTTTGCAATAAAGAAAATCATTATGCTCAAGAGTCTCACGTGCGGCGTACTCTCTCTGATGCTGTCTCCACATTCTCTCTCGTTAACAGCAGCAACACAAACAACAACAGAAACAACAACAGTAGCAGGAACAACAACAATAACAACAACAGCAACAACAACAAACAACAACAAATAATAGTAATAATGATAACGATACTAACAGTAACAATAATAAAAACCCGTAACAAAGGCAGGTTCCTGTTTTATGTTCGGTGATAGAGATATTCTTCAGGAAACAAAATGAAATGAAATACGGTGTTTACTGCACGCGTTCTTATCGAATCTAAACATAGCTACCGGCTCTGTGAGGCACAAGTTAAGATACACTGCGACGCATTCTCACTCACAACTATCGACCAAAGCATTCTAAAACCGTTGAATGACAGTATTGCGGTGCCAGAGCACGTGGGTGATACTGTCCTTTGTTCTGCCGCCAGTGTGCTTCCAAGAGCGCTCGCCATTGAGCACGCCCGTTAGTTTTGAGAACGACGTTTATGCCGAGGCGTCTGTGCATCATTCCAAAGCTGAAGCCACTCCAGTTCTACAGCGCGGGTTTCGTCAAGATACAAGAACCATTCGTCCTGGTCATTCTCAACATCCGTTCGTTGACCCCATTTTGGGCAGTATTTCTCTTTCTCTCTCTTCTTTACTTCTTTCTTTCTTATTTTTCCGCCTTTTCTCATATTTGTTCTTTCTTGCTTCCTCTCTTTCTTTCACTCTCCATTTCGTCCGTGCTTTTATTCATTTTTTTCTTTTCCTTTCTCGCCTTTTTTTTTGAGGAAGGTGAGGGGAGAAAAGGGACAGTAAGGGGGGGAGGCTGAGGTGGGGTGGAGGTGGGGAGCGCACAGGGGGGAAGGTGGGAGTTTTTCATGGTGTTGGGGGGGGGGGGGGGGGGGGGGGAGAAGAAGGGGGTACGAGGTGTTTCTCCTTCTGCCCCGTCCATCCCCGCTCCCCCCGTGGAGGTGGGGGACACACACACACACGGACACACACAGTTGACACACACACACTCACACACACACACACACACACACACACACACACACACACACACACACACACACACACACACACACACACCACACACACCACACACACACACACACACACACACACACACACACACACACACACACCACACACGCACACCCGCACACACACCACACGCACGCACGCACGCACACACACGCACGCACGCACACACACACACACACACACACACACACACACACACACACACACACCACACACACACCTGATCTGCCACTAATTGACCTTCCTCTGCTTAAACTTCCACAGAAAAGCAAAGCTACACCCAGCCCAGATCACAGGAACGCTCCTCCTCCTCCTCCTCCTCTCCTCTCCTCTGGCCCCTATTCCCTCCACCCTCTCCCCCCCCCCCCCCCCCCCCCCCTCACCCCGCCCATGCTTGCCCGTAGAGATCCCACGAGAAGATCTTAATTAGCAACGACGGCATCGCCCTCTAGCGGTTTGCGTGCCCACACATCCCCCAACGGATTGGCGTGTCCAGCAACCCACGTAATCGCAAAACAGCCAGCTGATTGAGAAGAATAACAACAACAGCAGCAGCAGAAAAAAAAAAGAAAAAAAAAAAAAAAAAGAAAAAAAAAGAAAAAAAGAGAAGAAAAAAATCGTTCGTTTTTTATCCTTCGACCACAGACCGTAGGGGATGTCATAGCATGTGCCCGGGCAGTTAAGGGGTCTCCATAGCTTCCTGTCGTGAGTCATGAGTGACAGAACAGAGGGGTGTATCTCACCTGTCTATGCGGGACGGCTGGTTGTGAACAGCCTGATATTTCAGTTTCAAGACCCTCTTTTTCTTTCATTCACATTTTCTCTTCTTCCCACTTATGCTTTTATCATGTTTCCGAGGTGGCCGTAAAGGAGAGTTTCGTGCCGTTTGCATACAGGCCGCTCGTTATACACTCATCCTTATTTTTAATTAGAAGGTGAAGAAGCTCTGTGGTGCATTCCTTGTCATGTACCACTCACAGTGAAACATATTCTGTTGGAGTGTTTGGGACTTGCACAACGTGAGACATAAACATTTTATAGCAGACTCCATGGAAACCTTGTTCAGAGATGTCCCACCTGATGTGATCTTTGAATTTCTGAGGGAGATTAACATTTTTCATTTGATCGAAGATTTTACGGAAGAAAGATTTTTAACAAAATTTCCGGTGTGTTTTTTGGAAGGTGTGTTTTTAGAGTGTTGTGCGAATGATGTTTTTTTTTGGCTTGTGAGTTAACGTCAACGCGGTGACGGCCCTGATATGGCCTTTCTGGTCGGCCGTGCTTTTAGCAACATTACCATTACCATCCCACCTATGTTTATTCTTACATGATTTGTTTGGGCGAAGTTCTTGTCTTCCTGCCGGAATGAACGTTCGGCTGCACTTGCTTTTACTCACTGCTGTTTACTTGGTCAGCGCATCCACGCAGGAGTCGTGAAAAATGCGCAGGGAATCCCGACCAATCAGAAGTTAAGACAAAGTGTGCGTTGGATGTGATTGGTGTCGAAGACTAAGAGGCTGCTTATAAAAGAGAAAGAAGCTGAACCGTGCAGAGACTGAAGCTTTAATTTTTTTTTTTTTTTTTTTTTTTTTATTTAGCTCTGTCTCTTTTATCTGACCAGACGAAAATTGGCTGCTTGTACCACGCTTTTGACTGAAACATTAAAAAGATAAAAATATTCCTAGCAGATAGTATGAACTCAGCTGATTACTAATACGCATTCCAATGTTTATTCCAATATTTTTTTTTCGCAAGTGTCAATCCTATCTCGAAAACTGGGTCCATTGCTTCCAATGAAAACTAAGTCTGCAACAACAACAGCAACAACAACATCAACACAACAACAACAACAACAACAACAACAACAACACAACAACAACAACAGCAGCAGCAGCAGCAACAACAACAAATCGTAAATAAGGCCGGGAACAGTACTTGTGTCTGCAGAGAAAACATTTCTGTGTGTCATCTTTCGTTTGAATGCTCAGTGCTGACCTCTCTCTATCAGGAGAAAGGTATTGAGATGATTAACTTCGATAATGTCAATAGTGTCTTATATGGTTCATGTGTTGCTGAAATTGCCATGGTTATTTTCGCAGTCACAGGTTGCAAAATTTCTGTAAAGATCACAATTTTGTGTACCACTAGGGTATTTCACTTATGTAAATATGCACATATCAGATGTGGCTTTGCAAGTACTAGATAAGTTTTTTTTAACAAGTGTCTAATATCATCTGGCGATGAAAAGACATTAAATAAACCTCTGAACTGAACTGAACTGTTCCTGGAATCACTTTCCCCCACAAGCTGCTCTCATTTCTCAAACACCGTGACACAGCTGATAAGGTCTCTGTAATCATCTTGAAACACGTGAACACCGTTACGACGCTGACAGGAACAGACTCAATGGTTTACTTTAGAATCAAATGAGCAACGTAGGCCTACAGTAAGCGGAAACGCAAACACGGGGGTGACTAGACCTCGAATGAAATCCGTCTTCGCCACGAAAGGGCTCGACAGGATTGCGTTCTCTGGCAAAACTCCTGGAACTTGGAACTATTCCTTTCAAAACTTTTCCCCACAGATATCCGCAAGTATCCATATCAATATCTGACCTGGTAACATCTATGATGCGGATACAATTAGGCTGTGCTGGGAGCACCAGACATTTGGCTTAAACTTTCACTCTCAGAAGAATTTGAAGAAAAGAAGAAGCAAAAACTATGAATAAAGAATACGACGGTGGCACAGAAAAAATTAAATGTTAAGAAAAGAAAAACAAGCCATGGATCACAAACGCACAAAAACGGGCAGCAAACAATAAAGGAACGCAAAACAAATGGGAACTAGGAGAGAGAGAGAGAGAGAGAGAGAGAGAGAGAGAGAGAGAGAGAGAGAGAGAGAGAGAGAGAGAGAGAGCAGAGATTTTTCAGATGGCTGAAATACATCATGACACTGAAAGATAACCACTATCCTCCTCTCCCCCTTCTCCTTCCCCCCCCACCCCGCTTCCCCCCTCCCCCCGTTCCCTCTGCCCCATTTCCCTGGCATCCCTGTAGTAAGTAGTAGGTAATTCCATCAATAAGGAGCTACTCAATCTTCCTGGAGTTGAACGGTATCCGCATGTTATTCTCGGCTAGAGACCAAGCTCTAAGCGCTTTACGATCCACACTCGTTTACACAACGGGCTGCCTATCTGGTTAGTGCCGACTGAAGAGCTGCCAGCTGGCGTTTCATTCAGTTGTTTCCCGTGTCATCCAGTCCATTTTGTTCAATACTGTTCACTCAATTTCCTTAATTCCTTGATCCTTTCCATTTCGTACGCAGGGTGCATGCTGTGTGTAACGTGTCATCCATACCAACGGCCAAACTGGCGACATATGTGGACAAACAAGGCTTGTGGTCAGCCGAGTTTAAAAGTCAGCCGAGTTAAGAGAGAGAGAGAGAGAGAGAGAGAGAGAGAGAGAGAGAGAGAGAGAGAGAGAGAGAGAGAGAGAGAGAGAGAGAGAGAGAGAGAGAGAGAGATTAATCTTTCTGTCAGCAGGAGACTGGTTGAATTCCACAACTGACAGGCAAACAGACCACCAAACAGACAACAAGACAGACAGACAGACAACGACATAGGACAAAATCAATAAAGCAACAGTGACGTTTTAGTCCCCTCGAAAATTTGCATGAGACAAGAACACATGCCACCCTCCTTCTTCTGTACAACATGTTTTGTTTGTTTGCTTGCTTGCTTTATTGGTGTTTTTATCTCACGATGTACCGGAAGAATGTCGCTAATCACGTGGCACAAAAAATCGGTCTTTGTCACAAACCGGATATTACGTCTGAGTGGGAAATCGCGTGTGAACGGCTTTGCACCAGGCTGACAAGCTTGCAGTGGGTGGGAAGACATGGGACCTGCATGTCTAGCCGATATTGTCCGGCTCAGCAAAAAAAAAAAAAAAAAAAAAAAAGAAAATGGAGGCAGAAGAGCACGACAAGAAGGAGGAGAGGAAAAGGCAATAACGATACAGGAGCAGCAGCAGCAGTAATACACAACGTCACAGGAAAAAGCAAGGTAGTAGTAATGGAAAAAGGAGTAGAGGAAGAAAGATAGGGAGAAGAAGAAGAAGAAGAAGAAAAGAAGAAGAAGAAGAAAAAGAAGAAGAAAACGACGAAGAAGAAGAAGAAGAAGAAGAAGAAGAAGAAGAAAGGAGGAGGAGGAGGAGGTGGTAGTGGTGGTGCTGGTGAAGGAGGATTAAAATAATTGAGAAGAAGGCGAATATGTTTTAGTGTCATAATTATTATTGCCATCACCACCACTATCATCACCACCATCATTATCTTCAGCAGCGGCAGTAGAAGTAGTAGCAACAGTAGTAGTAGTAGTAGTAGTAGTAGTAGTGGAGGAGGAGAAGAGGAGGAGGAAGAGGAGAAGGAGGAGGACGAAGAAGAGGAGAAGGTGGAATAGAAATAAAAAGAAGATGATGATGATGATTATGATGACGAGATGAAGGAGGAGAAGGAAGAAGAGAAGGTAAGTCAGGAGAGGATTAAGCGAAAGGTAGTGATGATGGTGGTGGTGTGGTGATGGTAGTAGTAGTAGTAGTAGTAGTAGTAGTAGTAGTAGTAGTAGTAGTAGTAGTAGTGGTGGTGGTAGTAGTAGTAGTAGTAGTAGTAGTAGTTGTAGAAAGAGAAGGAGGAGGAGGCGGAGAGGAGGAGAAGGAGGAGTAGGAGAAGGTGGAGGGGGGGAGGAGGAGGAGAAGGGGCAGTAAGCGAAGAACCGAAGCAGTGGCACAAGTAGCTCGTACATAAAATGCAGCAACAGATGAGTAGATATGCCTCTTAAAGCTTTTTACAACGTCCGGTACATAATGTCACTGGTGACAGTAGTAGTAGTAGTAGTAGTAGTAGTAGTAGTAGTAGTAGTAGCAGTAGTAGTAATTGTTGCTGTTGTTGTTGTAAATGGATGAGGGACGCAAAATGAAGAAGAGAAGAAGAAGAAGAAGAAGAAGAAGAAGAAGAAGAAAAACAAGAACAACAACAACAACAACACAACAACAACGACAAGAATAGAAAAAAAGTAAACGTGTACAAGCAATATTACTGGTGATAATGATGACTTAATGTTGAGAAAAAAAAAAGAAGAAAAAGAAACAGAAAAAAACCTCTGTGACATGAGAAAAAGAAACAAAAAATCGTTGCTATACAATCTCAGGGAAGCTTAATCAGAAATGAAGAAGTTTATTGCTTCTTTCCCACCCTGTCTCCCCCCCCCCCCCCCCCCCCCCCTTTCTTATTTCATCTCAGTGTGACTGTTTCTATATCACGTATTTCGTAAAAAAAACAAACAAACAAACAAACAACAAACAAACAAAACAAAAAAAAACAGCCCGTGCCTGGCCTTACAATAAAGTTCAAGAAACGACTAATGAAGCATCAGAAATATCTTGTTTATGTGAAATATGATTTTCATTTTGATATTCATCAATGTTAAACCTTTCTCCTCACCAGATCCTGTTTGTCTAGGACAGTCTAATAAGAGACGGACACTGAATTAATCACAGACACAACACGTCAAAGAGAAAATTTCAACTTTCGTGTGTTTCACTTCAATTCTGTAATCGTCTTAGTCTTGTATTGGTGGGCAATTATACAGCTCTGTGCAAGAATTCATTTTTCTGAACTTAATTACCCAAACTTGAAATATTTTAGGTAGCATCTGATGGATGAGCTGAAACTTCTGTAAATTCCTGCGTTTATGTGTTTTGCAAAGACTACCCAGTATTTCATTCCACAATGTGATGGAACCCTAACTGAGCCTGCACCTACACTACGAGACATTACACGGTGTACTGGCTATTTTGTTTCATTGAATGAATTTTTTCTGGTGTTACAGCCCCAGTGTTATAATGACTGTAAAACAGATTTACAGTGAACACACGTAACTCTAAAAGGACTCTGGTATAGCGTGTATTCACGTCAAAATCATCGGCAGTGTACACATGCAAGTTACACATTGAACATCCGTTAGCACATTGTGCACTTGAGACTTCTGTAAATTCATGTGTTTAAAAAGACTACCCAGTATTTCATTCCACAACGTGATGGAATCCAAACTGAGGCTGCAGATTTTAAAAAAATACATATTTCAGCTTGATAGACGAAATCCAGAACCGCGATCACCATCAACGATACGGCTGAGTGGACTTTAGGATGTGCATGGAAACTCTTCCCTAACTGTCCTCTCACCATCATTGGCAGGAACATGAGTGTTTTCATTTTCATAGAGTTTTGTGTATTGACAGTTTCACACAAAGGTGTTGCAATGGAGACATCGAAGGTTCTGACAGGTTCTCTGATATCAAAGTCCTATCTTTACTACAACCTTGACAAGAATTCAGAGGTATGATTTCTTACTGGCTGCGTGTACATCTTTGAGCCTTTCGAAAGTTCTTCTCGGAAACTACGAATATTTTCACAATTGACGTTTTAGTTTCAATCATTCTAGCCCGTTCCCCCCCCCCCCCCCCCCCTCTTTCTTTTCCCCCTCCCTCTCCTCAGTCCTTTGCTGCTGTCCTTCCTCCTCTTCTCTACGCACGCGCACATGTCCTTATCCCGTCCCACCATCTTCATAAACCACACCCCAGCTACAGTCATGAAATGAAAATATACACCCAAAACACAGCTGCCACAGGTAAGTATGCATACACGTAGACATAAACACAGGTGACAATATAGGGCCTTATCTTCATAGAATTGTCGGACCTTTCCCCTTTCCCCATACACATCCTACAGCGCCCCCTTCCAGGCGTAAGACTGCTCATGTGTCACCCCCCCCCCCCCCCTCTATCTTTGTTTCTGTCTGCCCTCTTCGTCTGTCTGTCTTTCGTTTTCCTTCTTCCCAAACACACACACACACACACACACACACACACACACACACACACATCAATAAATACGTCCTGTACATTCACGTATATATTTATTCTTATACGTCATCATTTGTCTTTTATTGATGTCATCAGTCCCGGAGACGGCCTCCGACCGAAACTTCAAGAATTGTTTACTCTTTTATTTCTACATAAAGTCTTCAAAACATCCTCAAAGAAAGTTTTCCTTCACAAAAATTTCATCAGTGACTAAATTTTGACTAAAGAGCTTTGAACCTCGTATTTTAACTAATATCGACTTATTTGAATGTTAGTGTTAGTGATAAAAAAAAAAAAACAAACAACAAACAAAAAAACCCGTAGAAAAACGAATCAGAAGACATAACACGGCGAGTTTCGACCTCTTAGGTCTTCTTCAGGCATGATACAAAACACTCAGGACAACGAAAATGAACGAGCAATCAGTTATCTTCGTTCACTTCAGCGCAAGACGAGCGTTGAATGAAAAAACGAGGCTGTCAGGAAGGAGACAATATGTGAGTCGAGGTGGTAATGATAATCAGAATAATATTGATAGGAATGATTATAATAATGGTAATGATGATGATCAAAATATTGAAAAAATAAATAAAGACAGGATTACTACCACTTCTTTGTTCACGAAAAGGTAATATACTTGTTGCTTTGAAAGTGTTTTGTAGTTGCATACTGGGACCGCTTCGTCTATTTGCATAGGTATGTAACCTGTGGATTTTGTTTTTTTTTCAAAAAGACAAATCAGTGCAGAAAAAATAAACTTGTCCATACTTCGATTTTGAAAGAGACAAACATTCAGGGGGCTGTGATATGTTAAGTCCAGGGTTGACACTCGACCATAATTATAAAGAATGTTATGACGTTTTTTTCTCACTTTATCCAACAACTTTTCTCTGTGCATTTAAAAAAGAATGTTATGACGTTTTTCTTCCTTTCTCTAACAACTTTGCTCTATGGATTTAAGAAAGAACATTATGACGTTTTTTCTTACTTTCTCTAAGAGCTTTTCTCTATGCATTTAAAAAAGAATATTATGACGTTTTTGTTACTTTCTCCAACATCTTTTCTCTATGCATTTAAAAAAAAGGATATTATGACGTTTTTCTTAGTTTCTCTAACAACGTTTCTCTATGCATTTAATAAAAAAAAAAAATGATGACGTTTTCTTACTTTCTATTACAACTTTTCTTCATGCATTTAAAGAAGAATACTATGACGTTTTTCTTACTTTCTCTAACAACTTTTCTCTACGCATTTGAAAACAGAATATTATGACATTTTTCTTATTTTATCTAGCAATTTTTCTCTATGCATTAAAAAAAAAGTATCATGACGTTTTTCTGAGTTTTTCTAACAAACTTTTCT
>JADBJO010012293.1:30000-32500 GCA_016801955.1 Conus betulinus
GGGGGGGGGGGAGGGATGTAGCGGGAGAAGATGTCACTTTCCACTTTTCTTCCCTGCAAAGGTCGGTTTTTTTTCTTCCCTGCAAAGGTCGGTTTTTTTTCTTCCCTGCAAAGGTCGGGGGGGGGGGGGGGGGCAAATGGTCGGGGGAGAAGATGTGCAAAGGTCGGTTTTTTTTTTTCTTCCCTGCAAAGGTCGGTTTTTTTTTCTTCCCTGCAAAGGTCGGTTTTTTTTCTTCCCTGCAAAGGTCGGTTTTTTTCCTTCCC
The DNA here is from genome assembly GCA_016801955.1 of Conus betulinus. Lineage (NCBI taxonomy): Eukaryota > Metazoa > Mollusca > Gastropoda > Neogastropoda > Conidae > Conus > Conus betulinus. The sequence continues at coordinate 30,264 of JADBJO010012293.1, forward strand.
TGCAAAGGTCGTTTTTTTTTTTTTTTCTTCCCTGCAAAGGTCGTTTTTTTCCTTCCCTGCAAAGGTCGGTTTTTTTTTCTTCCCTGCAAAGGTCGGTTTTTTTTTCTTCCTTGCTGCAAAGGTCGGGTTTTTTTTCCTTCCCTGCAAAGGTCGGTTTTTTTTTCTTCCCTGCAAAGGTCGGTTTTTTTTTCTTCTTCTCCGTCTCCACATGAAACTGAACCTCGAGGGAATGATCGTACAGGCGGTTGAATATCATAGCCCTTTTCCAATCGTTCCCGATTTCAACTTGAAAGTGCTGCCGAGTGGAGAGGAAGCCCGATATACTGCCGTGTACATCTGCTTTCCAATGAGTGTGAAAGAACTGCTCACATCTGTTCTGGCCCATTACACGGGCAGAGGTCAACAATCACTGCAGATGACACGTCACACTGTGGAATTGGAGCAGTCCTGCAAACTCAAGATAATGGATCCCAAAGGCCAGTATATAAATCTCACGCTCCATCTGCAACGCAGGAAAAAAAAAACTATGTTATGATCGAAAAGGGGGCACTGGCAAGCACATGGGCGTGTGAAAGGTTCAGCAGTTACATTCTGGGCCTAGACTTCACGGTGAAAACGGATCACAAGCCTCTGATTCCACTCCCTAACACCACTGAACCGTACAAAACGCCACCTCGTATACTACGCTTCAGTTTTCGACTTATGCCTACGACCCTTAAGTTATCCAAGTTTAAGGGACACGACCCTAAAGTGATTCAGGTTTAAGGCAAGAAACAGATCACAATTGATGCCTGGTCCAGAGCTCCTGTCGGTAGTTCGTTGACATGGACCTCATCGAAGAGACAACAGTGTTCCCTACACAAAACGTTGACACTGCCCCAGCAACAGCGAGAAGGCTGCAGGAAACCCGCGAGGCCCCAAAAGCTGAAGATGTGGTGCAGCCAGCTGGAGAGCACTGCACAGACAGCCGGCCAGTCGACATGCCAGAAAACCTGACACTCCAGCAGTACTGGCTGCACCAGGGACACATCACCATCGTCCACGACCTTCTCTTGTTCGACGATGGCCTTGTCATCCCTAGATGTATGAGAATGAACATCCTAAACCGTCGTCATGAGCGACATCTGTGGATCACTAAATACCACGTACTGGCACGTTTGTCAGTCTGGTGGCCACACATCTCTTCAGACATTGAGGATTTGGTGAACAAGAGCCCATTCATTAGCAGGAGCAGAAAGAACCATTCCTACCCTCATCTTATCGTGGCTGTGCATGCTAACGGCTGGGAATGGACCTTCTCCAATTACATAGCAAAACTTGTCTGCTTATTGTGGACTATCATCTGGGAATGGACCTTCTCGAATTATATAGCAAAACTTGTCTGCTTATTGTGGACTATCATCTGGGAATGGACCTTCTCGAATTATATAGCAAAACTTGTCTGCTTATTGTGGACTATCATTCTAAGTGGATATTAGCGTATAAGCCATAAATCTGCAGAATTTGCAGCAGTGGATTTTTCTTTTTTTTTTTTTTCTTTTTTTTTTTTTTTTGCTAATCCAATCTACAATGTATTTTGATATCATGCTGTGAGTGTCTGACATGTGGATTATTAACCTTTGACGTTGAAGTGCAATGTGTTGATGCTGGTGTGGAATTTTTTTCGCGGACTGGCTTTATGCATTGTGATTGTTATTGTTGACATCATTTGCTTATGATGAATTTGCCCCATCTGAATTTAAAAGGTTTGGTGCAGTGTTTGTACTTTTTGCCATAATTGTTGAACATTTCGCTGTCCCTCATCCCTAAAAAGTTTAAAGTTTTTGAACCTTTTTGAATCCTTTTTTTAATTTTTTTTTTAATTTTAGGGGAGAGGGGGTTATCAGGAACTGTTCTGGATTATGCACGTTTGTTTGTAAATAATGTCAACGGAAACCATAAATCGTCTGTGCAATCTATCTGCAGGTGCCTTGGCCCCATGAAAATCATGCAGTGTGCCTGCAGGCATGTACGAACAGAACATGAGTGGAACGAGAAGAAAACTGTCGAGGCTTTTGCGATGACACATGCCTCACGGTTTGTGTAGGCTAATGTAATCTACATTACACACACACACACACACACACACACACAACACACACACACACACACACACACACACACGCGCCCCCCCCCCCCTCCCCCGCGCGAATAGCACACACACATAACACACAAGCCGGCGCGTGCGTACGCGCGCG
>JADBJO010012293.1:52500-58994 GCA_016801955.1 Conus betulinus
CCTATTCATCTACGACACACGTTAAATGAAAGGAGCATAGAATACACCGTCAGGCAAGTTTAAAATCAACACTATGCAACGAAGCATTGTAAAAAACAAAAACAAAACAAAACAATAATGACATATGAAACGCTACAAAAAGTGTCCAAAATGTTCTAGACGAATACTACAAACACAAAAAGTTAAATTGCTGGCAAGTTAGGGGTGGAGGCAGAAGCACTGGAGTGGGGGGGGGGACAGGGATGACTTTGTAGGGGCCTCAATGGAAGACAAGCTATAAACATTATTTGCATTATCAACGCAGTTCATGTAGCTGACTGTTGATGGCATTAAAGCATATGAAACTTGGCCGTCCTGAGAGTGCCAGACATTTCACTTAGCACCCCCTCCCTCCGTTTTGAAACAAAATGGGTATTTACAATGATAAAAACACAATGCTGGTACAAAAAACTGATAACGGACAACCAGTGTCTACTCTAAAATACACGTACAGCGCTGATGAGTAGTTGAGAGATCACAACAAAAATGCTGGCATGCTATAAACTGTGACGAGCCGAAAAATAAAACGCACCAACTGTAAGGAGAGTGAACGCACCACAAAGTAAAAGAAAAGTAGAAAACGACAGCAAAGTAAGAAAAAGAAGAACTCAGAAAGGAAAACAGAACATCTTCGCACAATATGAATGAAAAAAAAAAGCCATAATACATCTGTGTTGAAAGAACCCCCGGTGTCTACAGTGGGGGTGGGGGGAGGGGCATCAATGGAAATGTCACGTGATGTTACATTCACATATTTCAAAGCCTAACGGTAACATGACGGGGTAACATTTCTCTATAAGCAGCTGTTGCAAAATCCGGTGGACCCTGTTCACCAAGCTCACTTTTTGGATCCTTGGCAAAACTATATAGCCTAAGAGGCCTCTATTCGTTGTCAGTTATTTTCACTGTTTAACCGCTTGTAACTCACCCCTCAGTACAAGACGATGAAAGCTTCATGTGTAAACAGTTCTTAGATTTGTGACAACCTGCTTTTCGTTTTTGTTTTTCCCAGATCAGAGTCACTTTAGTGGAGAATACAGCCACCATGGAGCCATCGTAGTCTTGCTTTGTGGATTTCTCGGATTATACAGAGCTGCGTGGACTGCGCTAGACCAAAAAGATACAATTTTGAATCTTTTTTATCTGCCCTCAGAGACCTTCTCGAATGACGCAGAGTATAACTGAGGTAGATTGAAACTGCTCCAAGATCACGGGGCAGCATGCGTAGTGAACGACCGATCAAAGACACCTATGAAAGAAATGAACATGACGGACAGTTGGGTCAGTTACGGGTAAGATACTCTTAAACGTTGAAAACTTGGTGGTGAATGTACTGAACCACCACGGACTTCAGAGTGAAGTAAAACGTGATGAACAGTGATAGCCTGCATAAAAAAATAGGGAGCTTCTGCAATATAGAACTGCCAGATCCTCTAATACAATGAAATGGGTAAGACTGGGTCGAACGTGTGTGCTATGACTCGATTTGCACTTTAGCATCGGATTGTGTCACATTGAGTTGTAACGAAGTATAAGTATACGGAGCAGCATGGTGGTATGAGGGATACGACTGGGAACTGAAGGGAAGAGGGAAGGGCACAGAGGGCTCTGTGGGTGGGAAGGGAGGGGTCCTGGAGGGTGGTTGTGCTGGCGGATGCCTGATGCGGACTACTGCTTATTTCCCTTTTCTTTCTCATGTTTCTCTCTTTGATATTCTTTCCCACTTCTTCACTTACCCCATGGTATGTCAGACGGACGGTGTCTTTTGCGCAGTTCTGATCTACGGCTGTCTTGATCAAAATGATCACTTGAACGACATGGCATGTCTAGAACCTTAGTCTGTTGATATCTAGGCGTCTTTTCTTAGTTCTAAACTGCTGGTTGTGTTTTTGTTGTCATAATCTTAAACACCAGCATGACACTGACAGCCAGAGAAAGAGCGAGAACGAGAGAGAGAGAGAGAGAGAGAGAGAGAGAGAGAGAGAGAGGGGCACTCAACATTAACTAATGCCTCCTGAAGTGAATGCTCAGCTGACAAAGGGATCAATCAAAGTGAAAAATACTGATTTATTTAAAGAGATCGCATTTTTTCAACTTACCAGAACAAGATCTTTTTGAAATTCTGAACAAACTGACGTGTCAGTGGTTGCACTCACCCAAATTTTCGATATGATGTTAAATGCTGAGTTGGTGAAATACAGTATGCACCACAAAACCTCCCGGATCTTTATCTCAACAGCTAAGAATTACAAGAAAGGGTGTGATGTTGTTTCTTTTTATGATGACTGGAGACAGAAAGAAGGAATTTCTTTCAGTTTGGACGAATCTGAGTTAATTTGTCAGTTTGTTTGCTTTCTCCCTCTCGCCGCCTGTCTTTCACACATCTTTGAATTCTCAGTCTGACGCTGTAAACGGAACAGTCATTTTTGTTGTTGTTAGATTTTCTTGTGGCATTCTTGGCAAGAGTATTGGCAGTCCCATTGCCTCGAATGCCAGCATGAGTAGAAAATCCAAACAAGAACAATACAAATGCCATTATATGTGAGCAATATAGAAAATAACAGATCCACGAAAGTTGAGTCAATGGAACCTCTCTGCAACGAATCCCGGAAGTGATCAGGATTCGAGTGTTCTGAGGAAGGCAGTCTTTATTAGGTATTAAACCAGCGCAGAACAGAAACAGGGAACAATGTTCCATAAAAAAGTCTTTTTAACACAAGAGTCTTTATTCGAACATGGGTGGGCGGCCCATGGTGGGGGTTTTGCTGCAAGACATCACTGTACACGGATTCACATCACACAGTTGTTCTCTCATACCAACAGAGCGAATTCACATCAAAGCCTCACGCGAATCCGGGGAAAAAAAAATGTTCGAGCAGACATTTTCCAAGACTGACTACAGTCTTCCTCTCGGCCTTACGACCAGCAGTTCAGAAATGGGGAGATTGCGTGAAGGGAACAGCTTACATTTCTATGTATTGTTGTGGTGGAATATTATTAGTATTTGGCGCCTTTTGAAGAATGAGAGGTAGGTAACTTGTACTTCGAACTGGAGTTGAGAAAAAGTTACTAAGGTTAAAGTCAGGGGTGGGGAAATGTGCGAAGGTGGTGTACATCATGAAATAAAGATAGGAAAAAATAAGTAAAAAACAATAACAACAGAAAAAAAAAAGAAATAAATGGAAATAAACGTGTTCTGTCAAAAGCAATTCATACTGCACCCCTGTTTTCTGAACATTGCTAATCCCACGGAACTGACGAACAAAACAAAAAGGAATGGAACAAAATCAACAGACAACACACATAGACCCTGTCTCTCACTCTCAACCATTTATCATTCCTAACCACCCTCGTATTTCAACATTGCCAACCCATCCGCCCCCCCCCCTTCCCCATCCAAATAACGCAGGTAAAACCAGCAGCATTTCTGGCACCACCCCTTCCCTATGTTTTCTCGCTCTACACACGCGTCAAATGGAGCAAAAACAAATAATTAAAAAAAAATCAATGTAACAAAGCAGTTCATATGCTATTTGGCAGAAATGCCCCACTCTCCACAAAACCAAAGCTGCTCATATTACATTTTAACAAGAAGGATCCCAGCGTCTGTGCATTGCATGGATTGATAAGATCTACATGTGTCACATAGTCGCTGTTATCGACACACATGATCTCAACTGCTTGACCTGTTCTACATTTCATTTTTTTCTTCTTCCTCAACTCCCTACCCCCCCCCCCCCCCCCACGCCCTCCCCCGTCTTCCCCCACGTTTTGTTCTGGCTACTGAATCTACCCCTTTTCTTTCTAAAGTCGACGAACATGAAATGTAATTTTCAATAATCCGATAACTAGTTTGCACTAGAACTACAAAAAGCAAACTTTCTGCTTACTGTGCTCTGTTATTAAGAAAATCCATATTTGTTACAGTTTTCCGTCCAAGATGGTAGTCGCTATGTAAGCGATCAGTGTAAACATGTATTTCAGAGTGCGATGTTCCGATGCTATCATCTTGAATAAAGTTCTGTTTCAAACCGAAGGTGCCATCTTTTATTTCTTGTCAGTGAATGGTATAACAGTCTCACAGACAAAACACCCTTTCCTTTACGTCTCCATGCCTTTCACATTCAGCTGTTATTTAGGAGGCGGGGGGGGGGGGGGGGGGGGGGGGGGGAATAAAGCTTTGTTAGGTCAGTGTCCTAGGGGCGGAAGGATTGTTTTGCCTACACTTGTTCTCACCTGCCCGCCAACCTTCATCTCTTTCTCTCTGTCTCTGTGTCTGTCTCGCTCGTTCAGTCAGTCAAGAGATCCAGCAAGCAAACACTCGAACGAGCAGGCGAGAGAGAGAGAGAGAGGAGAGAGAGAGAGAGAGAGAGAGAGAGAGAGAGAGAAAGAGAGAGAGAGAGAGACAGAGAGAGAGACCAGAGAGAGAGAGAGAGACAGAGACAGAGAGAGAGAGAGAGAGAGAGAGAGAGAGAGAGAGAGAGTACCATCCTTTTTCTTGAACACAAAGAAACCGTCTAGAAACACGCTGCTGCATAAAGCCTCTGTCTGTCAGTGATGGCACTTGTTTTCTGCATCTTAAAATAGCAAGGACATCGTCAGAAGCCAACAGCTAGACGTGTTCTGCTCCGGCGTGGATGGGAAACGCAGCCAGGATAAACAGTTTCCCCTTCGTACATTTCACAGAAGTGCTGATTTTAACACAACAAACATGATCTCGGCCTTTCCCAGAAGAAGTGATGTTTTCATCCACGCACGTTCAACTGTTGTTTTCCTGCAAGATAACGCAAACGTTTTCAAAAACGTTTGAACCAAACTTGCTCAAAATTTAGATTGTGAACCAAGTCAAATCCATTACATTTTGGTACGGATACGTGGTCCGGATCCTAACCAAGCAGAACATCCGGGATCCGCTCAGCAAGATCGGTACATTTCCACACTAAACATGAACTCCGTGCAGTTTACTGTTAAGGAATTGATGACTTCTGTGAAGTGATATATTTAATGAATACCCAAACCTTCTAGTGACATAAACTGTTGGCATCTCGCATTTTCATTATCTTCTTACAACAAATTGCATGGGAAGTCACTCTTTCAGTCTGGACCTACAATTACTTCCCCTGGCGGAAGCAAACTATTCCAGGATCCGTCGGGACCATGAACAAGAACGGCACTCTCCCCGTGTACCCCTTCTTACGTGTTCAGATTGGTTGAAGTAAGGATAGGTGCTGAGACGGCTTGACATATATCAGTGACTTTCTTTTTAAGCCAGCGGTATTGCGATTAACGTCACGATGCAACAGAAGGCACCTGCCAAGTCTATTAAAAACTATCAATGCCATCATCATCATCATCATCATCATCATCATCATCATCATCGTTATCCTTCCTGCTCATCTTCGTTATCCTGCTCATCAGCAAAGCAGCTAGCAGGCTATTTCCGCACGCATAACATCTTACACACACGTAAAATCCCATCACCAACATTCGGAAAGAGTAGGCCAGTTTGGCCGTTGGTATGGATGACACGTTACACATAGCATGCACCCTGAGTGAGAAATGGAAAGAATGAAGGAAGTAAGGAAAATGAGTGATCGATATTGAACGATACTGACTGGATGACACGGGAAACGACTGAATGAAGCGCCAGCTGGCAGCTCTTCAGTCGGCACTACCCAGGTAGGCAGCCCGTTGTGTAAACGAGTGTTGATTGTAAAGCGCTTAGAGCTTGGCGTCTAGCCGAGAATAACATTAGCTCCCTTTGACAGCCAAATCGCGCGGTGAACGACTTCCCCCTGGAAGCGGCGGGCAGCGTTGAAAAATGGCCGACAGTAGGTGAGAGTGACACGTAGCGCTGATGATGGGAAGATGTGAGGTGAAAATCAGCTCCATCATGTATGAGAGCTTACGAGCGTCAAAAGCTTGGTAGGGTTGTTTTGTTTATGAAACTATTAATTTTGTACAAGAAAAACAGAATGATCATCGTTACGGGAGTTTTTGATTTAATATCATTGATTTTCTGCATTTTGATTCAGTCATTTTAGTAAGCCGTAATCCTCATGAAGACAGAGATCACTAATCAGCAACATATAGCCACTGTGACCCATGTGCACGTGCACTGGCGTCATCGAGTCATCGCACGTACTGCAGGCCTTTGGAAGACTTGCCTGTAAATGTAAAGAATGTTGCAATCAACTACTTTCACGGCTTACAAACTTACCGAAGTCTTGAGGTTAGCTGGTTCTTTTTTTACACTCTTTATCTGTTGCCTTAACAGCATCAAAACCAGTGTAAATGATTGTTTGACGTCCAGATATTGCAGTTTTTTAATGTGAAATTTACACTTTTGCGTCAGAATTACCCTCGTCTTACTGTGATGAGTATTTTCATTACAACGATCATTTGTTGTCGTAAAAGAAGTCATTTATCAACTTTTGAAACTTTTTTGCTCCTAT
>JADBJO010012294.1:12500-17473 GCA_016801955.1 Conus betulinus
CACAACACACCACACACACACACACCACACACACACACACACAACACACACACTCACATTGCCACGCACTCTTCTCTCTCTCTCACTCACACTCACACTCTCTCCCACTCACACACACACACACAACCACACACACAGGACACAACACACACACACACACACCACAACACACACACACACACCCACACACCACAACGCATGCAACGCACACACTACACACAAAACACACACACACACACCACACACACACACACACCAACACACACGCACGCACGCACGCAGCACACACGTTACGCACGCACGCACGCACGCACGCACACGCACACACACACATTTCACACCACAGATCACCACACACACATACACACACATTTCCTATGTAAAATAAAGCGAAAATACAGATGAATGCAACAAGACATTCAGCATGAAGCAAAAAACATTGCTGCACACACAAAGAAGACACCAGAAGAAAAACCAATGTATCAACTTTAACACATACAACTTTTTTTTTCAACATTTCGCAACATATACTATTATTTCATCTGTACATTCTTGAATATTATCTGATAATACACCGGTAACGATGACGTCTGCAAAGCAAAAATAATAAACGTCCAACAAATCCCATGATTTTCTGTGTTTTCTGCTGACAAGAACTTGTGATTGAGAGCAAGAGAGATGTTGACGGGCAATGAATTGGGTGGGGGGTGTTTGGGATGGAGTGTATCCAGGGAGGGCTGCGTTGCTGGAAAGGTCAAATCCCTCGCAGGGGTGGAGGAGGAAAAAGAAAACAGCTGACAAACTAGTCGAAGTAGTTGATCCGTTGGCGAGGTGACAAGCGATAATAAAGCTGTAATTAGTGTTGATTTGGGCCAGCGATTACCAAGGGTGAGGTTTGCAAAGAACAAAGGCAAAGAAAAAAGAAACAAGAGATTCAAGACATGGACAACAGGATTAATCAAGCCGATTTTTTTTTGAAAATGCTGGTTTTTTGTGGTTTGTTGTATGTTAGGAGACTCTCTCTCGTGCCCTTTTTTTGTGTTGGTATATGATTTTTCTACCAGCCTCCCTCGCCTGCCCCTCCTCCAGTCCCGTCTGCTCCTCCACACATAGCCACAGACTCTCTCTCTCTCTCTATCTCTCTCTCTCTCTCTCTTCTCACACAACACACAACACACACACACACACAACACACACACACACACACAAATCACACCACCACACAAACACACACACCAACCCCACACACAAACACACAACACACACACCACACACACACACACACACACACACACACACACACACACACCACCACAGAGAGACGACGACGACGAGGGAGGAGTGGAGAGAGAGAGAGAGCTGAGAGGAGAGCGAGTTCAACGTACATTGGAAATGGGTTTTGAAGGGGGAAAGATAGAGATAGGTAGATAGATAGATAGATTAGATAGCCGATAGATAGATAGATATTCCTATCATATGCCATGCTTTCCATTCAAACCCATGCTTTAGGTGCTTGTTGAATACTTATGTCCGTCTCTCGTCAGTTCGTCTGTCTATATGGCTGATGTTTCTCTGCTTGTCTGTCTCTGTCTGTCTACGTTGGCTGTCTGTCCGTCTGTCCATCTTTGTCCCTGTCTCTGTTCTCTCCACCCACCTACCACCCTCCACCCCCACCCACCCACGCGCCTCTAATCACCAAAAAAGATAAATATAAATACATTAAGTGAAATGAAAAAAAAAAAAAAAAACTTTGCGTTTTTGTTTTGTAAAGCCAAGGCACATATATTTATTCACTGTGTAAAGGAAAACCACCTATAAATACATGAAAATTATGAAAAACGCAAATACCATTAAACACACAGTGTCAGCACCGACCCCCACCCCTACCCCCCTCCAATTGATTTTATTACCGCAATGATATCCATGGCTAGATCCATACTAGTTAATAAGCCACTGGGCTCAGACGTGTTTGTAAATGTTCTAAAATAACGATCTGTGTGCGCTTTGGTTTCTCTGGACGAAGGCTTTCTCCTTCAGAAATTTCTATGAGTCAGAAGAAGGGACAGGTTTACCACACCTTTAGCTTTGGAGACAAACAAGATCTAGAAGTAGTAATTGCAAGATCGCTTAGGGAAGGGGGGGAATCGCTTCTTAGGGAGGGACAGAGTCAACCAATTCTGATTTTCTTTAGTGTATTTTTGGTCTTTCTCATCGCTATGTCTTTATCAGGTTTCTCCATGGAAAAGGATAAATGAAATTGAGAGAGTTACTATGCACCGCAAACGCATGCACCCCCGCACCGCACGCAATGCACGATTGGCGAGGTCTGTGTCGTCGGGCAAACACATGCCTTACATAAATAAAGCCCAAAAAAAACGCGTCTGACTGGCGCCCGCGCACACAACGGCACACACCACACACAACACAACACACAATTCCAAACAAACACAACACACACACACAAACACGCACGACACGCACGCCAAGTGGCGCCGCGAACAAACACACCCACACAAAACACTATCTCCTCTCTTCTCTTTCTTCGCTTCTTCATCTCTCTCTCTCGCTCTCTCTCTCATCTCTTATCTCGCTCACCACACACACCAACACACACACACACCACACACCCACACCCACGACACAACACACACACACACACACACATCACACACACACACACACACCACAACACAGCGACACCACACACACACACACACGCACGCACGCCCACAACACAACACACAAACGCAAACACGCTAGCAGAGAATCTGCTGGAAACGACGAGAGGTCTGTCAACCATAACATTGCCATTATCAGTGTGAGGGTGCCAGTACACCACACATTAGAACATCAACAAACCCAGACATTTTGTCAAAACACCAGAAACACTTAAATCAGCAAGACTATGTCCATTTGTAAGAGAACATACAGACTACGCGTGGTGTGTAAGGAACTGGTTGGGAGAGAGAGAGAAAAACACGGGGGGGGGGGGGAAAACAAAGAAAAAAAAATAGCTAGCAGTGGGAAATTGCTTTTTTCTTTTTATCTTTCAGATGAAGAGGACAGTGTGAAGCACCAAAAAATGAAGAGGTGGATATCGGCCTTGGGGGGGGGGTGGGGGGGAGACAAAAAAAAAAAAAAAAAAACACAACACACCACATATCTGTGATTCTCTGTGCGTTTTGCCGACAAGACCTTGTTGATGGACAGCAGCAAGACGTAAGTGGATTGAGAGATGCGATGGGGAGGAAGGGGGGGGGGGGGGGGGGGGGGGGGGGCAGCTAGGACGCCTGGGTCAAAGGTGAAATCGATGGGGCGAAGAGGACTGACAGGTCAGCTGGAGTATGTGATCGTTGACGAGGGTTATGTTTTCATGTGTGGGAGCAAGAGTTTACCTACTTGTTAACTGTTTATTGTTTACTGTTTTCTGTCTCATTTCATAGTTATTTTCGTTTCAATTGAATCAAGGTTATTTGAATGGGTTCCTGTTCATCTTTGTATTTGTCTGACACTCATTCAAGTTTAAAAAGGCTGGCCATTCTTGAATAAAAGTTGTTTTATATTTATTCATTTCTCCGATCCTTGTTGCTGTGTAGATGTGCTCGGTATAAAATACATGGGCAAGCTTTGTATATACTAAATAGGGATGTTTTTGCTGTTTATCGTGTGTGTACTTTGTGCTCTTATGTCTGTAAAGGGATTCGGTGTCATAAGCAGTATTCTCTGGGAGTTACACTCATTGTTTCATTAATTTTGAGAGTGACATGAGACAAAATAAGACTGCTTTTGGTGTAACGATTATAGACAGTAAAAAAAAAAATAGTAATAATCGTCACGGTTCATAGAAGCTAGATTATTTGGAACGTGGTCATGACTGTAGCGATGTCCTCGTTCTGCCGTGCACATTCTGTTGGAACAGCTTGTCAATCACACCTGTCCCCAGCCACTTATGTGGCTTACCGAACATTGGCAGCATCTCCCCTCACTCTCTGTCCGTCGGGCCGGCTGGCTAGATAGGTGGCTGCCTGCCTCATGTTTGTCTATCACTCTTTCTGTGTCTCTGTTCATCTTTTTCTCTCTCTCCGCACCCCTCCCCACACACACACACACGTGCGCACCCACACACAGAAAAAAGATTCGATCCCAGACAGAAACGCGAAAATAGATATTCTCTGGGAAGAAATTTCAGGGCAATCAAATCAGATCACACCGAAGTATTTTTTTTTAGTTCATTATAATGCAAGTGCTACTTAGAATGATGGATGAGTGGGTTGATTTTCTTGATGTTGGTGTTTTTCTATGCGTGAACACTCTCTTATCGTCACAGTGGATTTACTTTTGTCTCTCTCGTGCTCAAACAATTCAAGAGAGAAAAAAAATAAGCTGGAGAACAGTACCTTCAAGCAAGGCCAAATTTTGTTTACTTTTCTTCTTTTTTATCTTCTTTTCTTTATCCTGAGGAAACAAATGCAAATTACAAAAAAGACAAGGAAATATATGACAGTAACATCATTGTTTTCTACTTCGTCCTAATAGAAGAAGAAGACAAAAATGAAGAAGAATGGTAATGATTTACGAATAACGAGACAAAGAACCAAACTCGTCTCCTCTCTCTCTCTCTCTCTCTCTCTCTCTCTCTCTCACACACACACACACACACACAAACACACACCTCCCCAACCTTCTTCTCCTCCAAAAAACACACTTTCCTACCAATATCACCAGAATCCCCCTCTCATATTACGGACCTTGTTCACCCGAGGCGGCTGTCTCCAGGGCATCCCAATCCAAACGGATAATAACATGCCCTCACTGTTTTTTTTTAATTCCTCGTACAAGTCCGCTTATTAACTAAAAGAATTCATTCTCAGATAATATTGCCGCGTAATCTGTGGGAGGAAAAAAAGGGGGTGAAAAGAAGGTTAATTGCCTTGTTTCATTAAATTTAGTTTGTTTTTCTTTGTTTTGCTTCG
>JADBJO010012294.1:25635-28135 GCA_016801955.1 Conus betulinus
CCTGGTATATAATTCGCGCTAGCACATCGCACCCTTATCACGACAGTTCTTGCCCTGTGTCCACCAACTCCACAAGTCCATGTTGATAGCAGCGGGCAGCTTCTATGGCGGCTACATCACCCCAGCCCTGTCGTCTTTTTTTCTCTCTCCCTTTTTTTTTTTTCCCTCAAGGGTTAAAGCAGGAACTTTAACTGTTGCCTGGAGTAGCCATGTTTTAGCCACAACAGTCTAAAAGCAGCCAACTTGTGAAGCAGTGGTTTGTTTAGGACATACGGAAACAAACAAACAAAAAAGAGTTTATCAGTGTGTGTGTGTGTGTGTGTGTGTGTGTGTGTGTGTGTGTGTGCCCTCTCTATCTTTCTCTGTTTCTCTGTCTCTGTCTTTGTCTCTGTCTCTCTCACTCTTTCTCTTTCTCTCTCTCTCTCCTCTCTCTCTCTCTCTCTCTCTCTGTCACTCTCTGTCTCTCTCTATCTCCCTCTCTCTCTCTCTCTTGTGTGTGTGTGTGTGTGTGGGGGGGGGGGGGGGGCGCCTGTGTGCACATACATCTTGGAAACATTGGCTGCAAGAAGACTTCCACCCCATGTAGAGTCAGCAACACATTTTTACAAACATGCTGCTTCCGCTTGCCATGTTTTCAAAACCATGTGCAGTTCTTAAAACGGGTTTGATTTATTCTAAAGTCAACGCCATCTCAAACACATTAATGCATGCATGCATGCAACACCACACACACACACACACACACACACACACACACACACACACACACACACACACACACACACACACACATTTCTGCTTTATTTGCTTTTGTTTATTAATAGAAACGCGGTTTAGGTGGATCTTATTTGTTTGTTTCTCCAATAGGTGCATTGCAACCGCCTCTCCTGTCAGCTGCCTCGGTGTTTACAACACTCGGTGATTCACGTGGCATGAAATAGATATGCATATTCATAAACAAAAGACACAAGTGTAAGAAAAACAAAGGTGAAGTTTGCACAGGATGGTTTATGATATGACAAGTCAGGGTGCCATTACATCACCATTAATCACACACACACACACACACACACACACACACACACACACACACACACACACACACACACGCACACACACACGCATACACACACACACACACACACACACACACACACACACACACACACACACACACGCACGCACACACACACACACACACACACACACACACACACACACACACACACACACACACACACACATACAACGAGCATAACGGTACTGTTTGCAAGTGTGATTTTTAATGCTGAACAATTTAGTAGTGGGGGAAAACAAGTGCAGGTTAACAATCCTTCTCTTATTATAGAAGCGACTGGGCAAAGATTTGAATAAAAGGAGTAAAGAAAAAAAAAATTGTGTCTGTGTGTGTGTGTGTGTGTGTGGGGGGGGGGGGGGGGGAAGAAGAAATGAGAACTTAAGATGATAAAAATACATTATAAATAATAAACTATTCACTGGCAGCATATGGGAACCATTGTAATCCCTCTCGAAGACAGATCTTTCCATATCGCCTGCGCCTAGGCGTTTCGTCCGCTGGATGAGACTCATCAGGGAGACACGGCTGATTGTGTGTGTGCTCCCTTGGCGTCAAATAGAAAGGCACCAAAGTCCTTAATTTCTGTGTTGTTGTCGCCACCAGGGTTCGAAAAAAAATCCAACAGCACCCCAAAGCAGCCAGCGAAAGGTAGAAAAATGAAAGAAAGTGTGGGAAGTGTGATTTTTGTACTCCCAGTTCTCATAGAACAGGGAGTACTTTACAATGGGAACGACGAAATGCTGTCCGTGTGTCCGTGTGTCTGTGTGTCTGTCCATGATCAAAACGTTTTCCACTCGCTCCAGACAAAACTTCTGGGTCGATCTTTCTGAAAATGTGTAGGTATGTTTATTATGGGCCACGGATGATGCCCAATGTTTTATTTTAACGTTATAGCCGTTACTAACGGCTATAACGGCCCATAACGCTTTTTAGTCTTTATGGGATATTTTAGAAAGTACTTGGCCGATCTTTCTGAAAATTTGTAGGTATGTTCATTATGGGACACAGATGATGGCTGATGTTTACCAGAATAGCCGTTACTAACGGCTATAACGGCCCCCAACGGGCTTTCCCTGTTTATGGATATCTCACGCGTATTCAAGACAAACTGGGAGTACGTTTATATGCTTTGCGTCTTGTTAAACATATGGATGGGAAGACTGGCAGACAGAGAAACACAGATGGCAGGCAGGAAACAGCTCTACATGCACGCTTTGAACTCTTCTCCGACCCACTGACTTGCTCAAATAGAACCTGGTGTCAGTGTTTCAATCTTCGCCAACAATCTCAAAACGGTTGATCGCTCTCAGTAGGCTGGTCGGGTGTGTGTGTGTGTGTGTGTGTGTGTGTGTGTGTGTGTGTGTGTGTGTGTGTGTGTGTGTGTTGTGTGTGTGTGTGTGTGTGTGTGTGTGTGTGTGTGTG
>JADBJO010012294.1:48135-58993 GCA_016801955.1 Conus betulinus
GCAGCAGCAGCAGCAGCAGCAGCAGCAGCAGCAGCAGCAGCAGCAGCAGCAGCAGCAACAACAACAAAAAACAACATCTTCGTCATCAAAAACCACAATTCACCTTCAAGCAACGGATCCATAATACATATAGAATCAAAGAATTTCAATCACGGATTGTTTGCAAGAAAAGGAGTGATTATGCAAACAGAAGAAGAAGAAGAAGAAGAAGAAGAAGAAGAAGAAGAAGAAGGAACGAACGAACAAACAAACAAACACACAACAGAGAACGATCGGAATAACTGTAACCTAATGACACCTCTTATGTCATACACATTTGTGCCTGGAAGATGACAACAATAAACCAATCAATAGATAATGAACGACCACACAAGCAAGAAAAGGAACTAATCAAATGAATCAGTAAAATAATGAAGGAAGGAAGGAAGGAACGAGTGAATGAATGGATAGATAGATGAATAAATAAATGATGAATCGAATGAATAGATAAATATAATGAATTATATAAGATAAATAACTAGACATATTTAATACACCGATAAATACATAACTAACTAACTAACTAACTAACTAACTAACTAACTAACTAACTAACTAACTAACTAAACTAACTAACTAACTAACTAACTAACTAACTAACTAACTAACTAACTAAGTAGCTAACTAGCTAGCTACATACATAAATAAGTCGATAGATAAAGAAAGAAAGAAAGAAAACGTGCGACAAATACACAGACGAAAGAAGCGAACAAGGAAAAGAGGTAGTTCGAGAAAATAGCTTATGTGTGCTGATCTGACATGGCCAAGATCCTCATGTAGATAAGGATCCTGTGCAATGTTAGCCAGGTATTCAAGGTCTGACCAATGCGTTGGGCTAATGCGTAGGTCACACATCTGCTGAGTCGTAGTCACGTTACCCTCTTTTTACATTCTCTCATGTTAGTCATTCATTCATTTATCTACCAGCCTTAAACCATGCGTAGTGTTGTCTCAAAACCATGCGGATGTAGTGCAGCCTATATGCACAGGACCGCCCCTGTTTGATTAAACTGAAACTGAATCCCCCCCCCCCCTCTCCCTCTCCTTCTCTCTCTCTCTCTCTCTCTCTCTCTCTCTCTCTCTCTCTCTCTCTCAACAAACAAACAAAACAAAAAGCCAACCAATTAGCTAGATAAACAAACAAGAAAAACAACAACAAGAACAACAACAACAGCAACACCAACAACAGCAACAACAACAACAGCAAAACGAAAAAGAAAAAAGTCATGTTTCAAAAAAGGGGAAAAAAATAACATTACAACAACACGACACAGAGAGCCTATCCACCAAAACAACATTTTGAGCACTCAGCAAATAAAACCAATCTTGGGTTCGAAACAGCTCGGGGGGGGGGGGGGGGGGGGGGGGGAGGATCAACAGCATGCATCTTTCTCTCTTGGTTTGCCTTGTGTGGTGGTTAGAGTAAAAGGCCTCAAGCAGAAGCTGTTTCTTTCCACCATCAATACTTAAAGGTACGCCATTGTGTAGGGTCATCGTCTGACCTTGTTTTATATGAAGGACCAGTGGGTGGCTGATTTATATGAAGGACCAGTGGGGGGGGGGGGGGGGGGGGGGGGGGGGGGGAGTGTTGACAGATCTTGAAATAAGGTTCTCCTGTCACCTTGAAAGACAATCAGGTTTGCAACTGGGTTGGGTTTTCCTAGGTTATTTTTTTTGAGTGTTCTTGCTGATTTTAACCAGTTCTCCTCTCTCTCTCTCTCTCTCTCTCTCTCTCTCTCTCTCTCTCTCTCTCTCTCTCTCTCTCTCTCTCTCTCTCTCATTTGTCCCTCCTCCCTTTGGTTTTCTCCACATTCTCCACAAAAGCAATCTGTACATTCCTTTAGCAGAACACAATGAAACACAAAATATAAAAAAAACAAAATCCGATTTCGAGGAAGAATCTGTCACGGCAGGTTATTCAGACTGTTCTGACATGTGGAACTGATTCTATCAAATCCACTGAATTCGTTTTCCAATCATAAATGTCCCTTGTTCGAAAAGAAAATGGCCTGGCTGCCAGGATCGTGGCATTATTCATTTCCTCGCTGGCTTCCGATGTCATACATGTTTACTTTGGAATGTAGGTCTATGTAAGCGCCCACACTCTGTCTGTCTGTCTGTCTGTCTGTCTGTCTGACTTACTCTCTCTCTCTCTTCTCTCTCTCTGTCTCTGTCTCTGTCTCTCTCTCTCTTAGTATATATATATATATATATATATATATATATATATATATATATATATATATATATATATATATATATATATCGCTCTCTGTCACTTTCTGTCTCTCTCTTTTCTTTCTCTCTCTCTCTATCTCTCCTCTCCCTCCCCCTCCCTCCCTCTCTCTCTCCCCCTCTCTCTCTCTATCTCTCTCTCTCTCTCTCTGTAAATTTCGCAATATTCTTTTTTTATGATTTTCAGATTGTTTTAAGCGTCTGTTTAAAAAACAAAACAAATCAGAGCCTTTGTTTCGCTTTCCCGTATAAACTACACCCTGTTCTGTACGTGAGGAAACAAAGGAGACTACACTGCGGGGTTTGACAGTTCAACACTCTCTTCTTTATCCGTATGATAGGTAGCGGTGACGCTGAGGATAGTGCAGTGTATCACTCATTCTGCCATCAACACACAGAACGCAAAGACTGAAAAAAACAAACAAACAAACAACATACAAACAGAGATGGTGGGCGGGTGGGGGGGGGGGGGGGGGGGGGTTAGGGTTAAAGAGAAATGGGGATCAAAATAAGGGTGTTGAAATATGAATAAAAGCACATTCACTAGCAGCAAAATGAGGACCATCATAGTTCATTATTGAAAAATAACCATGTGTATTGCTTGCATAAAGGCGCATTTCATTCACTGATGCAGACTCATAGGTAGGGCCCTGAGGAAGTTTTTTTTTTTTTTCAGTCCTCATTTGGCGCTAAAAAGGAGATATAGCATCTGTATGGCTGTAGTATTCCACCCTCATGACTTCACCCCAAAGCTTTGTAACAAACTCCACATGCAACTCTATGATGCCGCCTCTGTTCGTCGGTATGTATGTATGTATGTATGTCTCTCCTCCTTTCTTTCTGTCTGTCTGTCTGTCTGTCTGTCTCTCTCTCTGGAAAAATCTGAAAGAAAAGAAATAATCAAGTATTAAGTCTTTCGTTTCATTTTATGTTGTTCTCTTTGTATAAGCAACACATTATCAGGGGGGAGGAGGGGGGAGGGAAGAAAGAGTAGAGAATAGCAGTACCAGACCAGTGTTCAGAGCGTGGTTGCCATGTTGGACACATGGCATGTGTCATCTCCCTCTCTCTTGAGAGCCAGGATCCCGTGCCAGGAGGAATGATGACGACCTGATTTGGTGAGAGAAAGGAAGGACTAATCTGACCAGGCGGTGACTGTCTGCATCGGAAATAGAGTTCGTTCCTGTCCCCTTCTTCTCTCTGTGTCTTCCTTCCTTTCTTTCTTTCCTTCTTCTTTCTTCTAACGAGACAGACACAAAAAAATCATGATAGTGGCAAGGCATCAGAAATTATGCTGATAGATAGACTGTCAATCAAAGATAGCAGTGAGCGACAGCTAGACATGCATCTTTGACGTGGCTGACACACCACGTGATCACATGGCATTTAAAGGAGTTGTCTGTTCTTACATTTGTTGAAAGGTGTTATGATGACTCTTGCCCATCCAATTTCGAGCAGGAACCAAAGGTGGTGGATTTTGGCAGCCATCTGCCAACGACTAGCAGTGTCTCAAGAAGAATCTAGCATGTCTTGATCGGTTTTTTTTGCATCATACATCATTCTGTTTCTTTGATGTGTCTTTTAAACTGCTTAAGAGCTCTCTTGCATTGATACTCCGCTGTTGGGATCAAATCCTACATAGAACAGGAAGCCTGGTCGCTTATTTATGTTTATAATTGCGCAAAGCGCGCGCGTGCACACACACCCTACATAGTACAGAAGCCTGGTCGTTTACTTATGTTTATATAATTGCGTAAGCGCGTGCGCAATGTTATTTTAGCCAACACAATAAAGGAAACCCATGATATATGTTTAAAAAGTAGCAATTTCGAATAAAAAGGATTTCACTGATCCTACAAATCACTATCAATTATAGTGTAAGCGGACTAGCCTGGCACTCTCACAATGCTGCGTTTGTTTCTTGGTTCTTTTTGTTCGTTCTACTGTTTGTGTGCGCTGGTTTATTTCTCCTGGAAAAGGTATTTTCCGTCTGTCTCTCTCTCTTTCTTTCTTTTTCTGTGTGTGTGTATATATATATATATAGCTGAACAATTACGTAGCGGGTGGTAACAAGTGCAGGTTAACAATTTTTCCATCATTATGGTAATGACTTGGCATAGATTATAAATTGATAGAAAAAAAATTGAAGATGAAGTAGATGGGAAAATGTATATAATAAATACGAAAACCCTTCTCTAGCTGCATAAGAAAACTATCGCAATCACTCTCGAAGGCATATCTATATGTATCGCCTGCTGCAAGGCATATCTATATGTATCGCCTGCTGCAAGGCATATCTATATGTATCGCCTGCTCCGAGGCCTATGTATCGCCTGCTCCGTGGCATATCTATATGTTATCGCCTACTCCGAGGCCTTTCGTCCGCTGGATCAGACTCATCAGGAAGACACGGCTGATTGTGCTCTTGGTGTCAGATAGAGACACACCACAGTCCATAATTCTGTGGTGTTCCGACCGCCAAGGGTTCGAAAAAGAATCCAACAGCACCCCCAAAGCAGCCAGCGAAAGGTAGTAGAATTAAACAAAACGAAAGTGTGGAGAGGAAAAAAAGTTGTTCAAAACTAAAAAACATTACGAAAAACAGTATAAAATGTAGGGACAATCTTTGAGCCTATGCTTGAGGATCAATTTAAGGATGCAAGGGAGATCAAAAGATATGGAACAGTCTGAGTGGTCAGCTCTGCTGTTCAATAACCCAAGCATTGTCAGTGGCTAAGAATTGTGCAGAACAGCCTCCTAATCTATCTCTCCTAAGATATATATATATATATATATATATATATATATATATATATATATATATATATATATATATATATATATATATATATATATATATATATATATAATAATTGTGTTGCTAACCAACAATAACTTTAAAAAAGTGCTCAACCGGGTTGGGAGCGGCATCTGTTAAAACTTTGATTAAAATGTAAAATGTATATATATATATATATATATATATATATATATATATATATATACATGCATGCATTAATGTCTGGTTCACGATTGCAATGTTTAAAATCGTTAAAGAAAACATTAGAAAACATGAAGAGATGGTGATAGTGTATATCATAGTGTACATCAGCCCTCTATTTTCACCAAAGACTTTGAATACGGATTAAAGAAAATCGTCTGCTGCCTCTCTCCTGTGGTTACATCTCAGAAAGATGCCTGGGTACTGGAGGTTGTGAATATAGCAGATGTTAACCAGCCAATAAAGTTTCTTAGCTAGAATGCAATATTTCATTACTTTGCACAATGCGCGCCATGTATGTGACTCTCTCTCTCTCTCTCTCTCTCTCTCTCTCTCTCTCTCTCTCTCTCTCTCTCTCTCTCTCTCTCTCGTCTTCTCGTTTCCTTTCTATACATCTTGAATCCCCTGATACTGGTTTTCTTCCAGACACTTTCTGTTCCTCCATGTATTTGTCCACACGCTCCCATTCCTTGTCAGTCCTGAGCAGACGATCTGGAAAATATCATTTCCCTCACAAGTCTCAACTCAGTCTCCAACCTGTCAATGATTGTTTGAAACTCTGGCTCAGTATGTGAGACGCCGACTGGTACAAATCCCTGTTTTTCTGGCACCAATCATCATGAAATGGTACTGACAAACTCTTCCAAGGTAGGATGTGAAATCAGTTTCAGATTTGGTTTTTTTTTTTTTTTTTTTTTTTTTTTTTTTTTTGCACGACCTTCTCTCTCTCTCTCTCTCTCTCTCTCTCTCTCTCTCTCTCTCTCTCTCTCTCTCTCTCTCTCTCTCTAACAGATGTGTTATTCAAGACCCCCACCCCATCCTTCTTCCTGATTTTCCACCCCAGCTTTCTTTGTACCTCTCTACCACTCCAAGTCGTCCCCGACCAGACAGTCTGGAAAATGTCTTGTACCCCAGAAGTCTTACTCCATCTCCAACCTGTCAGGAACTATATGAAACCCAGGATCAATGGGAGAGACGGCAGACTAGTACAAATTCAGTTGGTGGGGTCAGTGGTCACGAAAATAGTACTGATCGACACTGCGGGGAGTGGATATAAAATGGTTTAAGATTTCAGCCAGTAGTGTATAAGACCCGCCATATACTGGGAAAAGGGCATTCAGTTCTTCAGTCTGGGAGCTTTACTAACTTTTTGGGTCTGTCACTGTTGGCGCTATAGTGATGAGGTACACAAAACACATTCTGAAGTCTTGATATAGACAGTCCTTGAGTACCTATATTCTTCAACGGGTTAAAATTGACAGATTGTGGTCAAAAACTCGGTACACTGCAGAGAAAAAAAAAGAGAGAATTAAAATAGTGAAGATGACATCGGAATGGTAAGAGATGTAGTCTGTAAAAGATTGAACAAACCATACTTCTCTAAGGTTCGTCATACTTCTCTGTACAGTACTCATTTAGACATGCCCCTTTTGTGGATTTAGATGTGGGAGTATCTCCTCTGTCTGGACAATGCGTGTGGGAAAGATATCGGGGGATAAAAGGATTAAAGGATGGGAAGGAGATCCCTCTAAATTCATTACAACCGCTATAAATGCAGTGTTTTTATTTTTTCAAATCTCGTCAAAATCATTGATAAACTGATATACCAAGTTTGCACTTTCACACCACACACACATGGTATGTGGCACCTAACACTTCCCTTGCATGACCAGGTCAACGCGAGAACTACGTATCTCGAGGTGACTGGGAGACTTCTTCACATGTTAGATGCACATTTGATGACAATGAACATGATTTAAGAATGGGAACAGGCATATAAAACACGAGTGGACCATATTGGGCAACACAATGAAAACAGTAACGGGTGTCTAAAACAAGCGTATGTTCTCCGAAACTATAACAAACCCATGTGCGATTGAAACTGCATTACAGAAAATAATGGAGGGTCAAATTTTTTTCAATTTACTGACCTCCGAAGAGGGTTCCAAAACAATTTTTGGTGATGGCTTGCGTAAAACAGATTTCCGCAATAATGTTCAGCTTCGCGCTTGTCTAGGCCCACCAAGCGGCTCCGAGTCAATGACGACAAGTGACACCGGGGAAGGGACAAATACACAAAATTCTAATCAGAAATCGTTGTCTCTGTGTGTGTCCCCCGCCGTCTCTCGTAGAATGACTCGTGACTCCCGACTTGGTTCCGTTCCGTCCAGGTGCGTCCTGAAATAATGTTCGGGGCACCACAGGCATCTGTCTGCAAACAATGTTTGGTTCCGACCAAAATCCAGCATTTAAGTCACGTTGGTTGTGTAAAAACTGAGTATGTGTTTGATGACGTGTTGTGTGATGGTGTGTGGGTGTGTGTGGTGTGTGTGTGTTGTGTTTGTGTGTGTGTGTGTAGGGTGTGTGTGGTGGGTGTGTGTGGTGGTGTGTGTGTGTGTGGGTGTGGGGTGGTGATGTGTGTTTTTTGTGCAAGATAGGAGAGATAGACAGTATAATATCATGGTGTCACCCGTCTTCCACTTTTGCCTCTGCCATGACCCTCTTCTTCTTCTTCTTCTTTCTTTCGTCGCTCTTCTTCTTCTTCTTTCTTCTTTCTTCTTGCTTCCTTCTTCTTCTGCTCCTCCTCTTCTCCTTCTTTTTCTTTTGATTATGAAGCCTTCCCCAGTTTTCATGCTGATTTTCGAACCACCACCAACATCTTACCTGTATCTTATTCCCACATCACCTCATTCCTATTCAGCCTCAATCAAGGAAACTGAGCAGACGTCCGCTTCTCTCAGAATGTCCAGCGCTCGTCTCAAGCACTGTCAGGAACTATATGGGACAGTCTGGATCAATGGATGAAGTTGGAGACTGGTAAGAATCCAGTTTGTGGAACCTTCATCAAGAAAAATGGTTATGATGGACTGAGTGGCTCCTAGAAGTAGTTTACGTCTTTCTGCCCGGGATAATATGGGGCAATGCGTATACTGAAAAGGCGCTGAGGCCCTGGGATGTGAGCATCTCCCATAGCTATGTCTTTAATCTATCTATCTTTGTGATCTATGCCATACACACATACACACACACCACCACACACACCACACACACCCCACACACCACACACACACACCACAAACACACTTACACCACACACACACACACACACCCACACACACGCACACACACATAGTATATAGATATATATATAGAGAGAGATAGAGAGAGAGAGAGATGAGCGAGTAATAAACTCCCAATCAAACAAACAACTCTTTACAATTCCAATATCGTCTTAAATCGCCTTCTCATCAAAGTAGACTGTGTGAAAGTTTGGTTTGTGGTGTGTGTGGTGTGTGTGTGTGTGTTGTGGTGTTTGTGTGTGTTGTGTGTGTGGGTGTGTGTGTGCGCGTGCGTGCGTGCGTGCGTGGCGGCGTGGCGTGCGTGTGTGTGGTATTGTTGTTGTGTGTGTGTGTGTGTTTGTGGGGTGTTTGTGTGTGTGTGTCTGTGTGTGATGTGTGTGTGTGTAATGTGGTGTGGTTGTGTGTGTGGTGTGTGTGTGTTGTGGTGTAACGTAATATCTTCCGCACCCCTCCTTCCCGTCCAACATGTTAGCCTTTACAGCTTCATGACAAGTGGCGAGTGAACATCAAAGACAGTGGGATTCAAAGGGCCACTTCTCCAGTCTAGAAGTGTTTGATCTGGGTAAAAAAAAAAAAGGCTGAAGTCCCCTGTGTAACCCATCGCCATCCCTTCCCCTTCTTTGTACTTTTGTTTCAAGATTTGCCTGTGTGGTTGTCAGTCTGTCTGGCTCCCTCTCCTCGAATCAAATTTTGCCTCCAGTGTCAGTTTTCGTGAAAGATAGTTCCAAATAAACTATCAGGGTAACAAAGCGTTTCGTTTTGCTAGTCCTCTCTGTCTCTGTCTCTCTTTCTGTCTGTCTGTCTGTCTCTGTCTCGCTCTCTCCCTCCGCCCTCTCTCTCTCTCCTCTCTCTCCTCCCTCCTCTCTCTCCTCTTGACTATGTTTCCTTTCCTTTACTCTCGCTCCTGTTTCATAATCATTATCCTAGTGCCTCTCTATCACTGTCCTAGTTTTCTCATTCGTCGGCAAATCCAACCAGGAAACTGGAAAAACTGAGAACGTCCTTCCCTTCGAAAATCTAACAGACCACCAGACATCGAATGTTCAGCATCAGTCGTCATTGAAATGGTACTGATGGACGCTAGAAGAAGTAGTGGACACGAAACTGGTTGAACTTTTTTCGCTTGAGAACGCAACGCGGCCTTTGCCTAGACAGGGGCACAGAGAACTGTATCCTTGAATTTCCCCCATTTCTCTTTCTTCCTGACGCTGTATTGCCAAGAATCGCGGAACGCACACTGAAGTTGTGATTTAGGTCTTGTCTTATGACGATCTTTTTGGTCATAGAGCAGGGAAAGTTCACATAGTTGTGCCTCAGAAGCTAGACAACAGCAGCAGTGCAGCAGCAGCAGCACAGAAGAAGTAGTAGTAGGGTGTAGTAGTAGTGGAGAAGTAGAGTATAGTAGTGGTGGTGGGTGGTGGTGGTGGTGGGGTAGTAGTGTAGTAGTAGCAAAAGAAAAATAAAAGAATTCTGAATGAGAACCGACACTTGATTAATAAGCACGCGCTGTTCCTGGAAAACAAGGATATAACTACGGGTATATTATGACATGAACAAAAGAAAAGCAGCCAGCTGTCAGAGACACCAGAGAGGAGAGATAGAGAGAGAAGAAGATAGAGAGACGAGAGAGAGACAGACAAGACAGGACAGGACAGGACAGCCCAGGCAGACAGACAGGACAGACACACAGACCAGACAGAGAGACAGAGCGAAGATAGGAGAGAGGAGAGAGAAGAGAGAAGGTACAATGACAATGATTTTTGAAAAAGTTTAAACAACCCTAAATGTCAGGGATTGCACGCTGCAATTTCAACCTCATTGTTGCAAAACTCTACAGTAATAGAAATGCTGAGTTGACAAATAAGCGTAACACACAGAAAAGAAATGAAAAATACAACTACCTAGGAAATGAAGAGAGAGAGAGAGAGAGATAGAGATTGCCGAGAGAGAGAAGGGGAGAGAGGGGGAGCGAGAGAGGGAGAGAGAGAGAGAGAGGAGGTTGAGACAAGGTTTAACAAATAAATTTGAATTCTTACGTGTTTATCTGCCCTAAGCTGCATTTACCAGACAAATCTTTTCTTTTTTCATAAATGCACACGCAAGAGAAACTGGAAATATCGATACCCATCAAACCTCACGTCGAGGGCCATTTGAAAGCGCAGATACAGGCTAGACTTGATTTGCGTCAGGAGAACAGGATCATAAATCTGCCCAGAGAGCGAGAGAGATAGAGAGAGAGAGAGAGAGAGATGAGAGAGATCGAGCGAGACAGACAGACAGACAGACAGACAGACCGACCTACAACCGACAGACGACAGAAGGAGGGAAAGAGGGAGGGAATAGGAGGAGGTAGACAGACAAATAGAGACAGAGACGACAGCCACAGAGGAGAGGAGAGAGAGAGGAGAGAGGAGAGAGGAGACTCACGACAGAGACCCCAGAATAGCAAACAAACAGCCAGACAGGCAATTGCAACATGCAGCTATACAGCAAACATCCACCT
>JADBJO010012295.1:0-5000 GCA_016801955.1 Conus betulinus
TAAACATTAAAGAACAAAATTTCGAAATCAGTTGAACATCTCAAGCCGTACGCAAACGAAAACAGATACATTATCTGAATTTTGCATCCCCATTGTCAATTCTGTCTCTTCAGATCAAAGTTGTTTTTTTTTTTAAACATCTTATAGTCTTGGTAGGGTTTTGTTATTTTTTTCTTTAAAAGGGGCATAATTATGTGTGTTTCGTCGTCACTGCAGATTTGACCATAGTGCTGTATATTTCAGGACTGCTTGAACAGCGACGCATGTGCCGAAAATGTCGCTAAAGGATTGGTTCAGCATTTGGACTGGAACCATTACGTCGGTCGACATGACATCTCGTTCATTGGCGCTCATCGGTTTTCTAGGCACGCCATTCGTAGCGAGGTAGGAAAGACCGTGTTGAACACGAGGTCAGCGCTCTCTCTCTCTCTCTCTCTCTCTCCCTCCCTCTACAAACACACAAGCAAGCAAGCGCACACACGCAAGCACACACACACACACACACACACACACACACACACACACACACACACACACACACACACACACACTGTATTTCAACCAACAAAGCACAAATGCATAGAAACTGATTTGAGACAGTTGGAGAAGGAAAAAAGTTAAAGTATATTGAGATCCTGATAACAGTTGCAAGAACGGTGCTAAAAAAAAAAAGACTCGTGGTTAGAGGAGTAGGCAACAGGCGGTGGGGGGACAAGGTTGGTGGCTGGATAGATGTCGAGCATCACTTTTTGCGTTTCGTTTCGCATCCACGCAGCATATGCACGTGTGAATTCTATCCCTTGGATTACAGTATTAAGAATTGTATGAATATACCACTGAAACAGATTTTTCAAAATGACCTGTGTTTCCCCTGGAGACGAATGCCTACTATCCTCTCGCCTGAACACTGTAACGCATGTGCGCGCGCACGCACGCACGCACGCACACACGCGCACGCACGCATGCACGCACGCACGCACGCACGCACGCACAAAGATGAGAGAGGCTGAGAAACTGATTTTTTGTTGTTGTTGTTATTTTAATAAAGTCACTGGTTTACCATGCGTTGCTAAATGTTTTTCACCAAATATATCCAAGCGACCACTTCGTTGATAGCCATCTGTCTTAAGCTATGTAAAACTGAAAATGGAGCGTAAAAGGATACTGCACTATGTATGCTAATGCAGGATTGTTCATAACAATATAATGAATCGTATTAACCGAAATATTATTAGATTGCGAGATAAAACGCAGATACTTTGTAAAATCAAAATCATTTCGCAGCAGTTTAGTCAGAATCATTTGCGCAGAATAGTCGATGTTCACAGAAAATATCGATGTTTTGTCACCAGGGGCAAGGCACTCACGCATCAACGACCGTGGAAAACGGGGAGGAGTACAAATAAACTCAGGGATGGCAACCGACTACAAGGAGAGTGGTGGCGAGCTTTTATTTAATTTTGTTTTTGCCTATCTTTTGTGCCACTTCTGTGGCATTGCACCCACACCGCGCAGTCCGACACGGACGCAGCCTTCCCAGCCCGCCGCAGCCCCGGCACCGGTGTAACGAAAAGTTTTAACTCCCCGAATGGTTGAACTCCCAGGGAGTTAACTGTTCATTTGTAAATTTTAACTCACTGGGAGTTAAACTAGAATATAAAAAAACTCCCTGTGTGTTTCAGTTTGACTCCAGGGGAGTTATTCTGACATACCACCAGAATGACTTCCACCCACCACCCTCCCCCGCACCTCGCTACCACCCATGCATCTTTTATATATATATATATATATTTTTTTTTTTTCCTTTTTTTTTTTTTTCGTGTGTGTGTGTGTGTGTGTGTGTTGTTACACTCGCTAGCCAGATCAAGACTTGTCAGATAGAATTGTTTACTTCGATATTTATTGGTTTCTGTGAATTAGTCACGTGTCCTGAATTTTATTGAAAAATGTGCGTTTTTCTGCTTGCTGGCTGGCCGACTTTCATTTTTAGCTTGGCACACGCACACCACCACACCTGTGACGAGTCACTTGACAACTTCATCAGATCGGTCCCAAGCAGCCACCCTCTTGTACAAATTGTACAAAAACAGGAACCCCCCCCCCCCCTCCACTTCTCTATCCCATGTGTGTCGCACACAAATTCCTAATGTATACCAACCTTTTTTATGTTTCCTTCTCTACCAGATGTAGCGAGTCAATAAAAACAATTTTACGTTACGTCGCGACTACTGGTCACTCTCCCCCCACCTTCCTTACCCTCTCAACCCCCAACCCCCACACCCTCACTCCCTAATTTGGCGGCATGACACAATGTTTTTAGTTTTGGTCTTCATTTGCAGGATTTTGAGTATTCTTTCTTGAGATTAAATGCCTTTCATTGGCTTTTAGTATCCTATTTAATTTCACTGTTTATGAACTCAAGGCCTTGGTGTCTCCTATCGTTGATATACTTTATTCTTTCTTATGGTCTTTCTTATGGTCTGGTGAGCTCTTCTTCAGAATTTAATCTAGGGCTTTTCTTTCGGCAGGTCATAAAGAGTGACCGCTCTCCAAGGATTAGTATCAGCCAATCGGAGAACCATTGTACAACGTCTTCCAGGACAGTTGCCATCCTCACCAAGAACATACACGTCTCGGGAAGGGATTCACCTGACAACCACCACCCAAGTGCTATAAAGACAGCTGACGATCATATAAGTGCAAATTTTTTGTGTTTTGAAGCAGTCCTTATACTGGTATTTAAGGCAGGTAATAAACAGGCAGGTAGGTAGCCAAATAGGTGTAGTTAACAATAATTTGTTGGGTTTTTGCTTTTTTTTTTTTTTTTCAAATGGTTTCTTGTAGACCCATCTCCCCATTTGTTATGCGTTGTGGAGTGGATCATCCCTCCCTCCTTCCTTCATCCCTGCATTTTCCCCCACCACCTCTCCATGCCTTACCGCCTTTTTCCTGCCCAACTGTAACCGACAGCCTGACTAGTCTGTTGTTGGGAACTTTATTGTCAGTTCCTTGGTAACTTCACGCCAAGGAAAATATTTTTTTTTACTCCACCGACAGAACATAAGTGACTTCAAACTCGTATTCTGGATCAATGGGAACAGAGAAAAGGGGAGGAGTTGGGGGGGGGGGGGGGGGGGGGGGAATTTGTAAAAGAAAAAAATTCTGTTGATTTCAGTAACTGTTCAGAAATGCAATTGTCTTTGCGGGTGAAATGAGGCATTATGGAAGATTATTCTAAACCATGCGAAAACGGACGCTAAATCTGACAGGAGAGAGCGTGTAAGAATTGTTAATTGAATTAGGCGCGCGCGCGCGCACGCGCGCGCGCGCACACACACACGCGCGCGCACACACACACACACACACACACACACACACACACACACACACTCTCTCTCTCTCTCTCTCTCTCTCTCTCACACACACACACACACACACACACACACACACACACTTACCCACAAACATCACCCTTACCACTCTGCCAACACACATGTGCACTCTAATCTTTTTGTTTTACAAACGTAGAGGTTGTGAGCACACGTATAGGTAAACAATAATTAGTTCTGGTTAAAAGGAAAGAAGCGCACAAACAAAAAACTTAATTTTGTATTGGAGAGGCATTTGCACAAGAATTCACTTGTTCAAAATATTTGTTTACATCAACAGGGGCAAAGAACTCCTGCACCAACGGCCGTGGACAACGGAGAGCAGGACGAGTGAACTCGATGATTGCAGCCTAGCACTAGGATAGTTGGCACGGTGGTCTTGTACTTCAATCATATTCTCTTTTTTTCTTAGTCATTCTGTCTGCACTTTTCTAGTACAGCTCCCAGTTTTTTGCATATATTGTTGTTGTACCATAGACCTAGAATCTTCTGTTTAAAGAGTTCAGTACCTGGTGCTGTGGAGAGGTACAACGCGTGCTTTTACAAATGGTTTGCCTTCATCTCCTGAGGATTCAGTGTCTTCTTCCTTCTGTATTTCTTTTTTTTTTCAGTCGTTTTGTCTACTTCATTAAATGGGCTTAGTGTCATCTTTGTCAGGGTTTGTTTTCTTGATTCATTCACAAAATTAAGACTTTTCTCTTTTGTGCGTCTTTCTAGAGTTTGGTGTCTGTCGTTCATATGCTTTATATAGTTCTGGTTTCTTATGTCAATGTTCTGTGGTACACAGGACACAAAACAGGGGTTACAAGAGGAAATATTTTCTGGAAGAGCATGAATGGTCGGCTCCGCTACGTAGCAGGTCTCCTATTTCAGGGATCTGGAACATGGACGCATGTTTTCAGATCATCTGGGACTGAGCTGCAGAAGTGTTGAAGTCCGCAGAGCTCTTCCAGTGATATTCCCCAGTGCGCACCTGGTACCTCCTGATCCGAGTGCCCTTTAATGCACAGAACATCTGTGGCAGCGTTAACATGTGGATCCTTCGTATTTTCAGCTGCCCTTCTTAAGTACGATTTTTTGGTGTCCTCTTTCAAATAGTGTTTGGTGTTTTCTTTCATGGGCATTCACATGCTCATGGTTAACATTCTTTTCATCGTGTTGAGTATCCTTTTTAAGTTGGGAGTGTTGTCCTTCTGGACGGCCTTTCCTCTGTTCACAGACTGTACTGTTCTCTTCCCTCAAAGGTTTAGTCTCCTCCTTCATGGGAATTGGCTACACTTGGCTTACAGCGTACTTTCATATTTTTGTAGGGCTTAGCGTCGTCTTTCCCAGAGGTTCAGACGCCCTTTCATATGGTGTTTTCTTGGGGCTTAGTTGTCTCTTTCGACAAGGTTTAGGGTCCTTTTCTGTGGCCCAGTGTCCTATTTTTAAAGGTTTAATGGTCTCAATCTATAGTCCAGAATCTTTCTTCTACAGGGCTTACAATCCGTTTTTGTCTTGTTTAATTCCCTCCTCTTTCGTTGGTTTTAATGTCCGCCTGTCATATAGTTTAGCGTAAGTGGCCGGTGGAGGAGACGGCACAGCATGTCCTATAGGAATGCTCCAGCCATG
>JADBJO010012295.1:7500-11535 GCA_016801955.1 Conus betulinus
TATATCCAATCGACCACTTCTGTCTTAAGCTATGTAAAACTGAAAA
The DNA here is from genome assembly GCA_016801955.1 of Conus betulinus. Taxonomy (NCBI): domain Eukaryota; kingdom Metazoa; phylum Mollusca; class Gastropoda; order Neogastropoda; family Conidae; genus Conus; species Conus betulinus. Next base: position 7,547 of record JADBJO010012295.1, read on the forward strand.
TGGAGCGTAAAAGGATACTGCACTATGTTCGCTAATGCATTATTGTTGAAACCTTTCATAACGATGTAATGAATCATATTAACCGAAATATTGTTAGATTGCGAGATAACAGAACGCAGATACTTTGTAAAATCAAAATCATTTCGCAGCAGTTTAGTCAGAATCATTTGCGCAGAATAGTTGATGTTCACAGAAAATATCAATGTTTTTGTCACCAGGGGCAAGGCACTCGCGCATCAACGACCGTTGAAAACGGGGAGGAGTACGAATGAACTCACGGAAGACAACAGACCTCAAGGAGAGTGGTGGCGAGCTTTTATTTAATTTTTGTTTTGCCTATCTTTTGTGCCACTTCTGTGGCATTGCTCACACACGCTCAGTCCGACACGGACGCAGCCCTGCCCAGCCCGCCGCAGCCCCGGCACCGGCAATCCACAGCGAGCAATCGGTGGCATGCCATAAAGTGGCAACCCACCGAGGAGGAGACACTGCACTGCTGCCGAGTCACTTCGGTGGTGTTCAGTGGCGCCTGTGCTGATCTAACATACGCAGGAAAACACATCTAAGCCCCCTATGGACGACAATTGCTTAGTCGCGGAACCGGCGTGAGTGAGCTCTCCCCCGGAGGGCGCCACCACGTCCGTCCAATGACAGCCCCCATGGACTCGCCGATACTGGTGACCCTGTTGGAATCAAACCAAGGCCACAGACGTGGAGAGGACATCGAAACTGAGGTCACCATGAGAGCACGGCATGAAGGGCCACAGACTTTGAGACTTTTTTTTTTTTTAAATACTGATCGATGAGAATGAGGATGATACAGGGGAAGTTACGGATTTCCATTCCGGTCTGAGACTTCATAGCATGGCTGTACTCTATGCTTATTTTGATAATATATCCCGGCGTCAACGAGACCTGAGCTACAGACGCCTGCAGTATTGGTCAGGATGGTTGAGCGCATCCATTAAGTGGATGAAACGCGACTATGTGGTCCCAGTCTTCCCAAACCGAGCTCGTAGCAAATTCAAATCTGGGTAGGAGCCGGTCGAGACGTACAAATAACACCTCACTCTAATAGGAATCAAACCCCCGACCTCCCAACCGGGAGTCCGCGACGTTAACCACTTGGCCACCGGCGGGTAGTTACTTTTCTTCATCCGACACTTCATGTGTTGTGCAGGGTCAAAATATTTTTGCATTGTGTTTAGTTCGTGGTTCTGTGGACGTGTTCTTTCGGATGGTTTGCATAAAATCAATATTGTTAATTCAGTTCACCTGGGTTACGACTGCTCCTTGTTTGTAGATGGTTTTGCCCTCTGTGCAACTGGAAGCTTGCACGCCAGTGTTCAGCGCGCAATCTCCAGCTTTGTGTAAACAAAATACATTTGTGGGCAGAAGAAAATGGCTTTACCTTTTCTGCTACTAAGATCCAGTGCATTCATTTTCATAATTTTCTACTGTTCTTTGCTGATCCTGAAATCCAAAATAGGGAAATCTCTCATTCCATCTGTAAAGGAGGCCAAATTTCTGGGAGTTATTTTCGATCAAAAGCTCAACTTCCTTACTCAAAGTAAACACTTAAAAACTTCTTGCCAGAAAGCTTTGAACATTCAGCGGGTCGTAGCACACAGTTACTGGGACGCTTGTATGAAAACTTTGCTGCACCGCTACAGAGCCCTGATTCATTCTAAACTGGATGATGGGTGTGTTGTATATGGCTCTGTGAAATCCTCTTATCTGAAACTCTTGGATGCTATTCATTATGAAGGGCTTCGTCTCTGTCTTGGAGCATTCTGCACCACCCCTGTGTGCAGCCTGTATGCAGAGGCAGGTGAACCCTCATATATCCACCACAGGCTGACACCATCCTTACCAACTTGGATTGTTCTCTGAATGGGAAGACCATGCTTGTGACTGCGTTTTAAATCCTCATTTTCAAAGAAAATTTGAAGAGAATCCTAACTGTATTCCTCAGTTTAGACTTCGTGTGCAGCCCCAAGCGCAGAATGCAGGTCTTGATCTATGAATTGTCTGACCTCTCCAAATTTCCAGATGAGCCTTCATGGACCTTTTTCACATCAGAAACGCGCTTTGATGTTGCTGCTTTTTGCAAAAGAATTCACCGATCGTTGGGCATACAAGGCATTGTTTGCCGATCTCTGTACAAAATTCCCATCCTTCCAGACAATGTTTACTGATGGTTCAAAGTCCGATGATGGAGTGGCTTGTGTAGCCAAGTGTTCCTTCTCAAATATTATCAAAGCATGTTCCGTCAGACAGTTCTGTTTACTCTGCTGAAATTAACGGCTTTGGTTCTAGCGCTGAAGATAATTTCTCAATCTGTAAACGACATTCTGATTTTGTCTGATTCGCTGTCAGCTTTGGAGACCACAGCAGGCCGGCCGTAACCTCCGTCATCCTGAACTTTTAAACTCTCTTTTTGAAACTTTTTGCCTCTTTGAAAGCGAAAGGTCACAACATTGTTCTAACTTGGGTTCCCGGTCATGCTGGCATTCGGAAAATGAAGTGGCGATCGTTTGGCCAGGAATGCCACAACGATCAAACTGTCCAACATACTTATCCCGTGCTCAGATTTGAAACCGAAGGTTTCAAATCTGGCCATTCGTTTGTAACTCGTTTCTGTTAAAGAGCAAAGAAGCCCCATAGTGCATTTCATTTTATGTGCCATTCACAATAAAACATTATTTTTTAGGGAGTTAAGACTTGCATAATGTGAGACATAAACGTTTTACAGCAGACACCATGAAAAACCTTGTTCATAGATGTCCCACCTGATGTAAAAAGAGATCAACATTTTCCATCTGATCTAAGATTTGACAGAAGAAACATGTTTCACATTTTGCAGTGTGTTTTCAGAAGGTGTATTTTAAAGAGCTGTGTGAATGACTTCAACGCAGTGACAGCCCTGATATGGCACTTTGCGGTCGGCTGGGCTATAAGCAAGATTACTCTACCTTTCAGATGGTTTGGGGTTTTTTTTTGTTTCGTTTTTTTCCCTAAGAGTTTGGGGTCTCTTCGTTCACAGGTTCACCTTTATCCAGGTGTGGTGCCTTCTCCATATAAAGAATTCTCCATATATAGTGTTTTCTTCCTTCACAGGTTTTAGAGTATTCTTTCCTTGCTTCAGTATCTCCTTCATTCACATATTTATGTGGCTTCTGTCTTGGGGCTTAGTCTTTTCTAGGTTTTAGTGTCTATATTTATATGGCCAAGAAGAATGGACAGCTTCCTACGTCGGTGTTCAGGGGAACGAGGATACAAAACGAGGAGTACCAGTGGGAGTATTTTCGGAAAGGCATGAAAGGCTGACTCGAGCTATGGAGCATGGATCGTGAATCAAGGGATCTGGAGCATGGACGCATGCTTTCAGATCATTTTGGTTCGGGCTGCAGAACTCTTGAGAAAGTCTTTAATCCTCTTCCTGAAATATTTCCAAGTGCGCGCACCTGGTACTCCTGACCTGGGTGTCCTTCTCCACAGAAAACCTGACATGGAAATCATTCAGGTTGTGAATCCTCTCGTAGGGTTTAAATTTTGAAAATAATTCTTAGCGAGTTTCAAATAATTCTTAGCGAGTTTCAAATTCTTAAAGTGAATCCGCCAAAGCCAAGAACAAACAAATCGAGATATATTTTACTTTCCTACTTTTGCGGGAGCTGGTGGTCACCTTTTAAATAGTGCAAGTATTCTCGACCTCCTGTGGTAGCATTTTTGGTGTTCTCTCCTTTAGTGTTCTTTCATTGGCTTTAGTATCGTATTAAGTGGCTAGTGTAGTCGTTCTAGGTAGTTAAAGTTCCCCTTTTAAAAGTTGTATTGTTTCACACTCCATAGATGTAACTTCTTTTCAAAGGTTTCAGTGTTCTCGTTCGTTAGTTACGGACTTCGTTTATCGGTTTATTGTCTTTTTTTGTTTTAATAGGTTTTAGTGCATATCTCAAAGGGCTTGTCGAAACAGCTGCTAAGTGCCA
>JADBJO010012295.1:11721-19221 GCA_016801955.1 Conus betulinus
CCGTCTAATGCATAAGCTGGGAACCGATGGTCTTTTGGCCAATGAACAGTGCAAGTTTCGGAAAAAAAAAAAAAAACACTGAACCGTTGACCATTTAGTTCGTCTGGAAACCACTATCTGCAACGCCTTCATTAATAAACATCATTACAACATTGTGGTTGCTATCTTTCTTGATCTGATAAAAGCGTGTGATACGACTTGGAAATCTGAAATTCTTACAGACCATGAACTTGGTTTTCATGGTCAGCTGCCTTTATTCTTTAAAAAACTTTGGCTGATCGACAGTTCCAATTCCAAATTTGCACCACGCTGTCGGTCACCTATGGGCAGGAGTTGTGTGTACCTCAAGCGAACATTTTCCCACCGGCTCTGTTCAGTATCAAAATTAACGACATCGTCAATTAAGTAAACCGGGTTTCCGAGTCCTCTCCGTTTGTTGATGACTTCGCACTCTATGCACTTGGAGCCTCTTATGTCAGCGTTCAGCGTCGACTCAGATTTTTTGTAGACAAGATTCGGCAGTGGGCCGAGGGAAAACGGGTTTACCTTTTCAAGCACCAAAACAGTGTATCATTTTCACAATTTTCGTCAGTTCTTTGCCGATCCTGAAATTCGTCTGAATAAATCCTCCATTCCAGCTGTGAAAGAAGTCAAATTTCTGGGTATTATATTTTATCCAAACTGAACTTTAAATGTCACATTCAACACTTGAAAACTGCTTGTTTGAAAGCACTGAACACTCAGAGAGTTCTAACACACACGGATTGGGTCGCTGATAAAAAACTCTTCCCTTTTTACAGAGCTCCGATTCGCTCCAAACTGGACTATGGATGTGTAGTCTCAGGCTCGGCCAGACCATCCTACCTGAAAAGTTCAGGTCCCATCCACCGTCAAGGGCTTCGACTCTGATTGCATTCCGCACCACCCCTGTTTATATAGCATGCACGCTGAGGCAGGAGAACAATCCTCGAACTGTCTGCTGAAAAACTTGCCTTAAACTACACTTTGAATCTCTTTTCTAAACCTCCAATCCATATGACTGTGTTTTGACCCAAAGTTCCAAACGAATTCAACGACCACCCCAGTTCCATTCACCCTTGGGAATTCGTATGCTTCTCCATTTGAACAGTGCAGATACAGACCTTTGAGCCATGTGTGATTTATCCAGTTTTCGTGATGATCCACCATGGACTTCTTTCACTACCGAGATCCGGTTTGATTTAGTCTCGTACCGTAAAGATACCACTAGCTCCGTAGCGTACAAGTCCTATTTCGCCGAACTGTGTTCGAAGTTTCCATCCTTCGGAAGAATTTTTAAAGACGGTTCCAAATCTGAGGAGGGGGTTGCCTCAGCTATGTATTGTGCAACAGGTCCTTCTCAGAGAAGATCTAGTCACATTCCCACTGGGCAGCTCCATCTATACTGCTGAGTTGACAGCTTGGGCCTGGCTCTTGAAATAGTCTTTAAATGAAAACATAAGATATCCTCATTTTGTCGGACTCTCTCTCTACTTTGGAGGCCATTGTCAGCCGTAACCTCAAGCAACCCTCAACTGATGAAATTATTCGAACTGCACACACCTTTGAAATCGATGGATAAAACAGTTTTTGCTTGGGTCCCCAGTCACGCGGGCATTTGAGGCAACGAGTTGGTTGATCAACTTGCCAAGAGTGCCAAAAGGAAAGATAAGCAGATAGTCTATCACTCACACTGATATGAAACCCATATCCCAGGCTTCCGTCAAAGACCTCTGGCAAGAGGAATGGAACTTGCAGACGGATAATAAACTATTTAAAATCCGTCCAAACTGAGTTTTACCATGTTCCTGAGGCCGCCGTAAAGAAGAAAGTCTTGTGCTGTTCGCATACAGGCCTCCTTTTCCACCCATTGTCAAGGTTAAGGACCTTATAGGGAAGGGAAAGACAAAGCAGAAAATTCGACACTGGCAATAACTGATAGCAAACCAAAAACACTCTCACTCAACCAGACCACCCAAGGATTTACAACGACAATAATAGTTTATCAATCATAAACCGACAATACTCATTCATTCCATATGGGAAAAGACGCCTAACCAAGAAGACTGAAGACAGAGGAGAGACTGAGTAAAAATAAAAAAGGGGAAAGAAGAGGGGAAAGTACCTATCAGTTCTAAGTTACCTAAGGAACAAATAACCCAAAAGCCCATAGAAAAGCAAATCCCCCCCCCCCCCCCCCCGGACTCCCACTACAAGCCCAACAAATTAAAGAATTTCATAATGAAAGAAGAACGATAGGGATGAGACAGACTAAATAAGATTCAAGACAGGTCAAAACACCTTCACACTACCAAAGCAATCACAACTATTTTCACTCCGTCACACCAAAACAGCCAGACTTCACCATTTCCTCGTCAACCATGCCAACCTGCACGTAATTCACTCCCTATTACAGTCCCACGCCCACGGCAACACAACACAAACACGAATACACTTGGACATCACCCAAGTCTCTCCAAGTTCCTGCGACGCACGGTCACTTCCAAACTGTCCCACATCCAGGGCCACATGGATCACCCAGAACAGCAGCGTCGAAGAAATCACGGTCCCACGTCGTCAACTCCAGAAGATGCGAGGAGTAGACGTGACAGACCTCCTGGGCTGTCCAAAGGTGGATCCGGCCGTTTAGGACAAACGAGGGTCAACGCCCTGCAGCGACGATCAGTACGTGTTCAGGGCAAATTATCAGGATGTGTCTGGGTGTACATGCGTGCATGCGTGTGTACCGTGAGCAGGGACCATATTCGACTAAGTCTAACCACTTGTTTTCAAAATTATTCTGGAAAAGTTAACTATCACACATCTCATCCCTTTTTCACAATGGGATAAAGTAATGAAATGATTCTTTAAAACAATACAAAATATGACGCAAAGACAGAGGGCTGACAAAAAACAGATAAACACGACGGGACCGAGTCCAAAGCGTGGGCGTCGGGATAGAAGACCCTTGTTTTCCGACTTAATCTTGGTCACACAGGCACTCCAATTAGCGTGATGCGTTCGTCCCGAGTGTTTGTCAATTAAAGACAACTAACTATAAGAAAAGGAAAGAATAGACATATGAATAAGGAACCCAATCTTGGAACCTTAAACTAACCAAAAACAGACTAATTTCTCCCCAAAGACAAATTAAGACCCCTTCTGACTGGATTCTCGGCTACGTAGGAGTGCAAAAACTTGACTTGGTCACTAAGGTTTGTACCCTTTCCGAAGGTGCCCATGAAACCTGATAAAACGGGAGAATTTGTGTCTAAGGAAAACGTTACCAGTAAAGGTAACAACACAAGAAAACTATAAGAAAATGTTCTAAACATGAATTTAAACTTATGAAAATAAAAAAAAAAAAAAAAAAAAAAAAAAAAAAACTTGCCTAAATAACTGAGTACGAAACTCACCAAAACGGCGGGTGAAAGGGGGAGACGAAGAAGCAGATGTGCTGGTCAGCCTCCTGGCCCAGCGAAGGACCAAAGGCTGGTCAGCCGTTCCCCACCAAGGGAAACCAAAGGTCTGGGGCGACCAAAGGGAAGATGTGCCAGTTGTTGGGAATAGAGATTCCCCCAAACACGCAGCGGGTTTCTTCCTACCCAAAAAGGTTAAGGACCAGCCGCTGATCTGCACCGAAGCAGACAAAAGTGATTCCACTGCACTGGGACAGCGATCCCACTCGACTCCACGTTGAAATCAGAGTGCCACTTCACTCTCTTGCCTCCTTCCTCCAACCCTGAACCGGTGAACACCACCATCTCTCCGCCAGAGTTAAACTGTACTGACACACAAACATGACGAAAAACACGTGCAGGCAGCACAAAACCGCTCAGCCACACTCCTGTCACCCAATACAAGAAGTGGAAAAGAAAAAATGCAGTGGGGGGGATGCAGAACAAAAAAAAAAAAAGACACGGACAGCACGCCAAGCCCTTCCACTGACAGCCAAATGGTGACAACCTCAAGTGAAACCAGCAGACACTGCTAAAGGTGGCTTCACATTGCTAGACCAAGGCTGAGTAGGCTGGTGACTGTCTGTGACACCCATTCTTATCCTTTAAGAAGTGAAGAAGCTCCGTGGTGCAGTCCATGTCATGTACCACTCGCACTCAAACATATTCTTTTAAAGTCTTGGAACTTGCATGATGTAGACATAAACATTTTACAACAGACTCCATGAAAACGTTGTTCAGAGATTTCCCAACTGACGGGATCTTTGAATTTCTGAAAGATTAACATTTTTCATATGATCTAAGATTTTACAGAAGAAATACTCTTAACAAGATTTCCGGTGCGGTTTTAGGTGGTGTATTTCAAAAGGGTTGTGTGACTGATTGTTTGATGTAATGACTTGTTAACTTTAACGTGGTGACATCCCCTGACATGGCCCTTTGCGGGCTATTGGCAACCTAACCTAACCTACCTCACCTCACCTCACCTCACCTCACCTCACCCCTCACCTCACCTCACCCCACCCCTCACCCCACCCCCCACCCCACCCACCCACCCACCTTTTTCATCATCAAAAGGGCGAGTGTCAATTTCTTTTATAGAGCTAAATGTTATCCTTTCATACTGTACAGTGAAATCTTCTTTGGTCTGTGGTGGTGATCAAAATTATGGCCAACCTATTGTCATTCCGCACCCTTTGGCTCCCTCACCCCTCACTCCCATCGTAATTTTATGTTCCCTGTTGATGTGATGTTTTACACTCAATGTTTTATATCAAAGTTAAAACATTTTAATTAATGTGCCTTTATCCAGGTGCATACATTCGTGATTCATGTTCAGGGTCTGAGGTGGAGAATGCGAGCTTTTAGCAAATAAAGCCGGAAATGTGGAAATTTTAATCTTGTTTAGATTATTATCTATTTTGACTACACACACACACACACACACACACATATACAATGCTGGACAGGGACATACTATATATATGTGTATATATATATATATATATATATATATATGTATATATATATATATATATATACATATACATATATATCTATGTGTGTGTGTCTCTGTCTGTCTTTATCTGTATATGTACACATATACAACGTCAACTCGCCCGCACACACACACAGACGGAGAGAGAGACAGAGAGAGAGAGAACGGACACAGAAGCTGAAACAGAATGCCACAGACGGACAGATGAGAGGTACAGACGGACCGGGACATACTGAGCAGAGAGAGAAGAGAAAGACGGAGGGAGAGAAACAGACAGACAGGCTGAGAGACGGTGGAGCAGAGAGACAGAAGCTGAGAGGTGCAGAGAGAGAGAAACGCTGAGGCAGAGAGAGAGACGCTGAGGCAGAGAGAGACAACATCGAATGATGTCCAATTGTAAAATGGCATTATACATTGATTGTGGTAACACTTGAGCAGTTTGTACATTTTCCCCCTTTTCAACACATCCAGTAACATGATTCATAGCGTGAATAAAAGTTTGGGTTTTTTTTTTCAGTGTGTGCAACACAGATTGTGAAAAACAAATATACTGTACGTAACATGCACTCCCATACAGAAAAAAGGTAAGCTGGAAGCGTTCAATGACTTTATTGAATAAAAAATCCTGTTTTTTACAAGAACACAAAGAATGCGCTTTCTCTCACTTTGAAGCATATTTTCATAACTCTTGATCTATATTCCAATGTCTAAAGAACCTGATGTCATGAACCTAGCTTAACTATTTGAATAAATCGACAAACCAATAAAGGGAACCACTCGGGTAAATGTATGCATAAACGCACGCACGCACGCACGCACGTACACAACGGAGAGAGAGGTGGGGGTGGGGTGGGAGGGGGGGGGTGGTATTGAGAGTCGGTGATTCCGACAAGGCCTCGCTACACAACTCTCAACCTCTCCGTCTTTCTGTCAGTAAGTTTAATTAACAGCAAGCAGCACATCGACGATGAAACGAACAGCCAGTCGATCAAAGAGACGAACAAGAACGCATAACCATATACGAGTGAAGGAAGGCAGGAACGAAGGAATAAAGTAACTGAGTACGAAGGCTGTAAGGAATGAATAATGAATTAATGGTATAACGAAGCCATGAAATAAATATTTAATAAACGGAAGGATGAAAGAAGAGATGAATAAATGAAAACATCTCGACCAGCCAAACCCCTAAAACCAGCCAAAGAAGCAGCTATAAGAAGCTATTGGACAACAAAGTAAGCTAGCATACAACTAACTATCCAGTCAACAAGCTGCCGTGGCGAAGTGGTTAGCATCGTGGACGCCCGGCTGGGTTCGATTCCCATCAGTCATGTGGGATTTTTTTTTCCCGACCGGCTCCTACCCAGAGTTGAGTCTGCTACGGGCTCAACTGGGAAGACTGGGACCACACAGTCGAGTTTCATCCATTAAATGGGTGCGTCTAAGAGAGTGTTGCTTAAATTTCCTGACCAACACTGCAGGTGTCTGTATCTCTCGGAGCTTGCTGACGCCGGGTTATCTTAAGAAAGTAAGCGTAGAGTACAGCCCTGTATGCAGTCTCAGACCGGAATGGAAACGTAGCATCATCTTCATCATCCTCATTCTCATCGATCAGTTCTAAAAAAAAAAAAAAAATTGAAAAAAAAAAAAATTGTGACCCTTCATGCCCAACTCTCATGGTGACCTCAGTTTCGATGTCCTTGCCACGTCTATGGCCTTGATTTGATTCCAACGGGGTCACCGTATCGGCAATTTTTGTTGGACGGACGTGGTGCGCCCTCCGGAGGGAAAGCTCACTCATGCCGGCTCCGCGAATAGGCAACCGCCGATGATAATGATAAAAACCTCAGAGGTGCGTAAAACTTCGTTCTTTGTATGTTTATTCGTTTGTTTGTTTTCTACCGATTTGGGGAAGGTATGAGGTTGGGAGTTGCCAGTATAAAGATGATTTTGCCTGTCTGTGTGTTCTGTCTCATCCCCGCATCTTATCATGTTAAAAAGATGGTTTATAGGTGTGGCACCCCCCCCCCCCCCCCAAAAAAAAAAAAAAAAAAAAAAAAAAAAAAAAAAAAAACGGTGAACGAAAGGATAGATTAGTGGAGGGAAGATTGTGTATGTGTGCGTGTGCGCACGTGCGTGTGTGTGTGTGCGCGCGCGCGCGATACATTTTCTACGACCATTTAGCATAGGACAATGTAGAAGCAACACAGACTATGGATTCACCGACTTTAACACGACTGATTAAAAATTAATTTTTGATGATGTTGTCCCCCAAATCGCTAGGTCTTCCATTTGGTTTTGAGAAAATGTATATTTTTTTTTATTAAAAAAAAAAAGCTGCTATGAGATCATTCCATTATTTCATTGTTTTATTTATACAGCCTGGTCGTTTTCCATATACATGGAATATATCACTTCAAAACCAAACTGCATTACAATCACAACAATATGGTTCATTCTCACTCGGTGTAACTGCTCTCTGCACACATGGTACATGCTATATTCTCTATTGTCTGATGTTTTCAAATA
>JADBJO010012295.1:24221-36721 GCA_016801955.1 Conus betulinus
AGAGCAGGACACGAAAGCCCCAGAATTCGAGACTTTCTTTCTTTCTTTCTTTCTCTTCTTTCTTTTCTCTCTCTCTCTCTCTCTCTCTCTCTCTCTCTCTCTTTTTTAAGCTGATCGATAAAGATGAGGACGATGAGAATGATGAAGATGAGGCTGAGGAGACTGTGACAGGACTGTATTCTATGCTCCCTTTCACGACATAACCCCGACATCAACCAGACCAAGAGATAGAGACACCTGTGCAGGCAATTTGAGCAATACTCTTTGAAACACATTCGTGGAGGAGATGAAAACTGGACAGTGTGATTTCCAGTTGAGCTCATAGCAATTAAAACTCTGGGTAGGAGTCAGTCATGGGCTGAAAATCTCGCTACTATTAACGGCTCTGATGGGAATCGAACCCACGATCTCCTAGCCGGCAATCCACAACGCTAAGCACTGCGCTATGGCGGCTCGTATTCTCCGTTCCTACTGTGGTCTAGATCCGCACCATAGATCACACCAAAATTTAATAATGTTGCCGACAGACAGACAGACAAACAAACAAACCATCTTAAGTTGATGAAAGCATGACCTCTTTGGTGAAGTGAGCAGCCATAGCATTTTCAGGCACAGGATAGTCATTGAACATGCCATCGAGACGTGCAAAGGGGATCAGCTCGACAATTCCTCGTGTCAATAGAAACCCTGGTCAACACTCCCTCTGATCCCCTATAGCATGTGTGTGCGTGTGTGTGTGTGTGTGTGTGTGTGTGTGTGCGTGCGTGTGTGCGTGTGTGTGTGTGTGTCTGTATGTGTGAGAGAGAGAGAGAGAGAGAGAGAGCGAGAGAGAGAGAGAGAGAGAGAGAGAGAGGTGGGTCTTAAACTGTACACGGGAAAGATGTTCTTTTCCCCTCCCTCCACAAGAACAAGAGTTTCTTCCCTTGTAGACGGGGAGCATCGAGCAGTGAAAATATCGAGCAGAAGGCATCTCGAGCAGAGGGAATATTCGACAGCGGGAGTGTTGAGCAAGAGAAGTATTGAGCAACGATAAGCAGAAGGAGTAAGTAGTAGGGGGGATATGGAGCTAGTTGAGTATTAATACGCAATCACATATGACATCAAAATGTTCTGGATGTGATATGCAGATCAAACGTTTATTAATAGTGAGAGCAATGAAGCATGAACTGGGGATTTTGGAGGTCGTTTTGTTCTTTATTTTTGACTGTTCGGGGGATTTTCTCTCTTTCTTGAAGCTTTTACGTGTTGACAGGTCTTTTGTTTCCTTTTCTTTGACCCATGTATATAAACAAAGTGAATCTTTGTTATCACTAAGCTTCGGTTGTCATAGCATGTTCTGGTCTGTCGGTCTGTTCCTGTAGTCATGGTACTTGGCATTTTCTTGGAGGCTTAAGCGGTAGAAAGAAAAGAAAACCCGGTTGTATTTAGAGACTGCAACCATCTCCTTAATGAAGGTGATGCAATTCGGAGGGTAACAGTCTGTTTCACCAGGTCATAGGATGCATGGCAAGAGAAGGTCAAGGGTCCAAAGTTCAAAGTCAGATATAAACATTAGGGAGGATGGTGGCAATACAAGTCCGATGGAAGTAGGAGAATCCTGCAGCAAATGTTCGTTATCACATTCGGTACAATGACGAGATGAGAGCTACAACTGGATACATTATCACGGTTTTTCAAAATCCGGTTACCCAAAGTCAGTTTTTCTCTGTGCAGGTCGAGAGGGTCAGCTTTCGCTCCACAGATCGTTGTTCGCTTGAAACGTACCGTTTCCCCATACGAAAGTATTCACGTTTGCCGCAACGACAGATACTCTGTCTGTCTGTCTGTCTGTCTGTGTCTGTCTCCCTCTCTCTCTCTCTTTCTCTCTCTCTCTCTCTCTCTCTCTCTCTCTCTCTCTCTCTCTCTCTCTCTCTCTCTCTCAGGAGAAGGACAGAAAGAATAGAGATGATAACACTGTTGTCTGAGAGAGTTGGAAATTGCTTATGGAACAAATGGATGTCCACTCTCTCGCAGTGCACTTTTAATTCCCACCCAAATGCGTACCTTCAGAAGAGCGCTGTGTTTTACATTTGATTTTTCAGATAGTTTTGAACTTTTAAGCGAATGCGCGCATCTTTGTGTTTCCTGTTGTGAAAAAGTAGCTGGGTAATTTGGGAGTCAGTCTCTCATAGCAAGCGTTATCATGAGGAACGTGATTATAGGAATCTTCATTGTGGAAACAACAATTATGAAAAACATAGGCACTGTTATAGTCTCATGAGAAGTCGAGGTCAAAGGTCAGAGTAACGGAAGGGCAAACCAGAAAACCATGGATTGTTTGTTTGGTCTGAATCCGGTTCTGGACAGTGACTGGTCATGGTCAAAGCCACATCAATTACAATGATTATGTCCTACTGCGAGCTGGATGCCTCGTTTCGTTTTGCAGTGATCGTGTGTGTGTGTGTGTGTGTGTGTGTGTGTGTGTGTGTGTGTGTGTGTGTGTGTATGTGTGTGAGTATGTGCTAGCTCGCGGAGATGCTGATGGCAAGAAAGGTGGAAAAATCGGGGGATGAGGGGTTCGTTGCGGGATAATCAAAATCAATTAGAAATGCATCCCGCTAAATTGACTGCATCCATCAAGAATTCCTTTCCTTGTCCTCGGTGACGGCATCGTCAGATGATTGAAACAAACAGATCGCTCCTTCCATTAGTGTGCTAACGGACCGGGCAACGGATTTTTGGTCAGAAATGTGTCTGCTTGTTTCGGTGCTTGTTGGAGAGCTTTTGAGTGACAAGGGGAAAATGCAGTAGAATTCGACGAGAAGTATGTATTTTTTCCTTACCAATTTGTCACATTCATCATCAACGTCGTCGTCGTCATTATTATCATTATAATCATCATCAGCAGCAGCAGCAGCATCGTCAATATCATCGTCATCATCATCTTCGTTATCACCAGTATCTTCATCGAAGCCATCACAGTCGTATTATATCAGTATCACCCATGTTATTGTCATTTGTGTCGTCGTCGTCATCGTCATCACCGTCGTCGATTCTGTGTTCTTCATTTTCTGTGTCAGTACTAGCAATATTCCTTGGTCTTTTCAGGCCTTACCCACGTCTGAACTATTTCCTTCTCAGTAAAGCACCTTAATTTTGAAAACTAAAATGTAAAACTCAGCTCTGTCCGACAGTTTCATTCTCACTGAAGCCACCACCGAACACCAGTCTGTAGTGTCTCAGACTTCACGACTGCAGTACTAGCAATATTTGGTCTGGTTCACTACCAGGATGCATCAAGAGTCCTGTAAAGCACCTTAATTTTGAAAACTAAAATGTAAAACTCAGCTCTGTCCGACAGTTTCATTCTCAAAGCCACCGAACACCAGTCTGTAGTGTCTAGACTTCACGACTGCAATAGATTCTAGGCTGGTTCACTAAACTACCTTCTTGAAAAATTACGGAAAACCCACACAGCGCTGTCACTTTGGTTTGCGAGTCATCTAGGCGAAAACATCACATCTCTTTTAAGGTTGCTTCACTGGCTTTCTGGTCGGTGCAGAATGAAGAAGGGTTATCTATCTGTTTCACATCTGTCACTGGCACTGGCTCAAAATACCTTTCAGACATCTTTCGCATCTACACCTCATGCTGTTTTTTTTCTCCGATATGGTCTTCTCTTTGGCATCCCTAATGGCTAAAAAAAAGAAGTCTCAAATTCTGTGGCCCTTCATGCCCTGCTTTTCTGGTGACCTCAGGTTCAATGTCCTCTCCACGGCTGTGGCCTTGTTTTGATACCGGGGTCACCGGTATGGGTAACTTAATGGGGGTTGTCTGTAGGTGGACGTGGTGGTGGTGCCCTCCGAGGGAGAGCAACTGTCTCATATCAACATTCAAGGAGTTCTACGTATTGTTCTTCTTTCATTTCTTTCAAATCACAAAAAAAAAAAAAAAAAAAACCTGAAGCTTTTAACCCTGTCGTGACTACAGCTGCCACGGCACAGCTATTCTACCAGCCTTGCGTGCCCACCACCATCAAAATAGATAGTGTTACACAGAATACTGTGTAAGAATTGAAAAAAGGCAATTGACCCCCCCCCCCCTCCACACACACACACACACACACACACACAAAGGGGACATTGAATATGACTCACTGTAATAAAGCATTGGCAGTGGCGAATGAAAATAAAAACGAAAAATCCACAGGCAGAGAGGCGGGGGGGGGGGGGGGGGGGGATGGAGGGAGGTGTGACCGGACTTCTTCGTTCAAGACCACTTTCTTGTGAGTAGGTCTCCTGTCGTTGAAATGTTAAATGTGTAAAATCAACTCATACACAGTTATCATCTGTCTCATTTTCCGGGCCATTTTGGGTGGCGTTGCACCACCCTGCTCAATCCGGCCACCCTCGGACAGCCCACGACCCGCTTCATCACGTCACAATCCCAAACCCGCCAACGGCACCACAGGGAGCAGTCAACGCCAAGTCACCAGCTACCGCAGTGTTGTGGTTAGCGTCGCAGACTCCCAGCTAGAAGGTAGTGTGCTCGATTCCAGTCAGAGCCATGTGGGATTTTTCTGCCTCGACCGGTTCCTACCCAGAAATGAGTTTGCCATGGGCTCAATAGGGATGACACGGACCACAGAGTCGAGTTTAACCCACTAAATGGATGCGTCTCTGAGTGTTGCTCAAATTTCCTGACCAACACAGCAGGTGTCTGTATCTCTTTGGCCTGGTTGACGCTCGGATATATCATGTAAGCAAACGTAGAGTACAGTCATGCAGTCTCAAACCGGAATGGAAATCCGGAGCGCCATCTCCATCATCGTCATTCTCATCGATCAGCCAAAAAGAAAAGGTCTAAAATTCTGGAGCCCTTCATGTCCCGTTCTCATTGTGACCTCATTTTCGATGACCTCTTCACGTCTGTGGCCTTGGGTTTGATACTGGGGTCGTCAGTAAGGGCAAATTCATGGGGGCTGTCTTTAGGTGGACGTTGTGACGTTCTCCGGAGGGAGAGTTTACTCAATTCGCGTCGGCTCCGCCACTAAGCAGTTCTTGTAATCATTAGGGGGCTTGGTGGCTGGTGCCCTGCGTGCGCTGGATCAGAATAGGTCCCACTGAAATGACTCGACAGCAAGTGCGGTGTCTCCTCCGGTGGGTTGACTCTTGACGACTTCACTTTGATTTCTCCCTGTGGATTGCAGGTGCCATGGCTGCAGCAGGGTGGGGCCAGACTATGGCAATGGAAGGGAGGTTAGAATGAGATGGGATAGTAAAAAACCAAAAAAAAAGTAGAGTCACCAGGGGGCAACCCACTAGAGGGCACACTGTACTGCCACCGAGTCACTCAAGGAATGTGCTGTGGTGAGCAGACCGCACAACCACATTCGTTGAATGATAGTTCCCTGAATTCGCCAATGCCTGTAGCTCCGACAGAATCAAGCAAAGACTACAGTCTCAGATCAGAATAGAAATCCGTTGCATCATCTTCATTATCCTTATCCTCGTCGATCAGCATTTGAAAAAAAGTTACCAAATTCTGTTGTCCTTCAATGCCAAGCTCTCTTGGTGACCTAAGGCTTGATTACCCCTCCACTTCCATGCCTTCGCTTGGTTCTGTCGCCTGCATCACGGTCGGCAAGTCCCATCTAACCATCGACATTAAAGCTGGGATGTGTGCTGACAGACACCAATGGACGTGTATCAGAGTAAGCGAACCCAGTCCAACCGTTGGTTTCAAATTAGTCTCCTCGAAGTGTTGAGTGTGTCTAGAGACTGGACTGTGGATCTGCCATGATTTAGAATGCTTGATGAATGGGGGGGGGGGGGGGGGGGGGGGGGGGGGGGGGGGGGGAGGGAGAGAGAGAGAGAGAGAGAGAGAGAGAGAGAGAGAGAGAGAGAGAGAGCAGAGCACGCACACACACACACACACACACACACACACACACACACACACACACACACACACACACACACACACACACACCCCTACACCTCTGTCTCTCCCTATCTATCTTTCTGTCTACCTACCTACCCACCACCTATCTACTGCCTACCTACCTACCTAACTACTTAGCTACGCACCCACCTATTCATCTATCGATCTATCTACCTATCTTTGCATGCACGCACTCATCACGCACATACACACAACGAGAAGAAAAAAAAAAAACAGTATACGATTGAACCAGATGGCACTGTCAGGAATCAACTGCTCTTTTTCAAACAGAAGGGAAGGTGGTGAGAGTGGAAACGTCTTTCCGTCTAACAGATGTCAAGCTGCAACAATGGAGGCCCTGTTGGCACCAGAGAGCTAGCTCTCCAATGCATGTCCTCCCGCTCTCATATTGAAATGAGCTCTACAAAAATGCGCCGAAATTAGATTTGAAACCCTGAAGCATTTCAGGGAATGACAGTCGCTAAAGCAAAGTTCATCCTTCAGATTTTATTATTTTTTTCTCCAACAATTTGCATCTCTCAAACTGTTTGGGAAACGCAGGAGCAGGGACCTGTGACGGTACAATGTGTCCGCAGAAACAAAGTGTTGGCAGAAATCCTGCGGACACTTTGTTCCGCAAGGTGACACATAACTTTACAAAAGCGGAACAAAGTGTCCACAGCCGTTTCTGCCTCAGTGTGAGTGGGTGAATGTGCATTACACTCCCATGCGCGTGCGTGTGTGCGTGCGTATGCATGCGTACGCATGCGGGCGCATGTGTGTGTGTGTGTGTGTGTGTGTGTGTGCGCGTGTGTGCGTGCGTGCGAGTGTGTGTGTGTGTGTCTATGTGTGTGTGTGTGTGCGTGTGTGTGTGTGTGTGTGTGTGTGTGTGTGTGTGTGTGTGTGTGTGTGTAAGTGTGTAAGTGTGTGTGTGTGTGTGGGTGCGCTCGCGCGCGCGCACATGAGCGTAATCTAACTTTGTGTGCTGTTGAACAAAAAAGTAGTCAACAAATTTTAAACATTAAAAAAAAATTAAGATGCACACACACACACACACACACACACACACACACACACACACACACACACACACACACACATGCGCGCGCGCATGCGTACGCACGCACACACGCACGCGCATGGGAGTGTACGTGCACATTCACCCACTCACACTGAGGCTGAAACGGCTGCGGACACTATGTTCCGCTTTTGTAAGTTGTATGTCACCTCGCAGAACAAAGTGTCCGCAGGATTTCTGCGGACACTTTGAATGTCAGTTCACGGTACAAAGTGTCCGCAGGGAACAAAGTGTCTGCGTTCGAACACTTTGTTTCCGCGGACACTTTGTACCGTCACAGGACCGTTTTGAATACAGCTGCTGGTCAAGCTGAACCCTCTAAGAGTAACCCGTACTATGTCTTCACGTAGAACAGGAAAGGCATAGCATGAGAAATTACAAGTTTGAAAGAGTCATGATACCTTTTTTTTTTTTTTTTTTTTTAAAGAAAACAGTGATAAATGTGTAAATTTAGCTAGTTCGTTTTGCGTGAACATTATAAATTTGATGTGAAAAGAGTTCTTTGTTTTCACTCGTTTGACACTGTCGAAGCATTAGATGATTCAAAAACAAAGCGGAAACAGTCTTGTGATCACAAAAAAGCTTTCAACTGTGAAAAGGTTAGTTGTGACTAATTACGACTAATCCCGGCTTCTTGCAGTTTATGCTTTTTGTAGAGCTGCCTTTTGAAGGCGTATAGTTCTAGCGCTGATATGAATGATATCACAGGTCACGTACTTGAGGCAGGGATACATGGTTTTATGCGTCATATTGTGTGCGTTCATGCCTAGTAATTACGGTTTTAATAGAGATGACGCATGGCAACCACGTCAGGACAAAAAGGCAGGAAAACCACGATTGATGCCGCAACAATGTCACTGAAAAACACGATTTATGACCCATTGAGCGTAAATTTGAATTAAACACACGCATACACGCACACGCTCACGCTCACGCACACACACACACACACACACACACACACACACACACACACACACTCACTCACTCACTCACACACACACACTCACTGACACACACACACACACACACACACACACACACACACACACACACACACACACACACACACACACACACCTTGGGGACATTTGATAATGACTCACTGTTAATAAAGCATTGGCAGTGGCGAATGAAAATAAAATCGAAAAATCCACAGGCAAAGGTGGGGTGGGGGTGGGGGGGGGGGTGGGCGGTGTGTGGTGTGGAGGAGAGGTGTGACCAGACTTCTTCGTTCAAGACCACTTTCTTGTGAATAGGTCTCCTGTCATTGAAGTGTTAAATGTGTAAAATCAATTCATACACAATTACCATATGTCTCAGTTTCCAGGCCATTCGGGTGGCGTTGCACCCGCGCTGCTCAATCCGCCACCCTTGGACAGCCCACGACCCGCTTCGTCACGTCACTGTCCTGAAACTGGCAACGGCACCACAGGTCAACGCTAAGTCTCCAGCTACCGCAGTGTTGTGGTTAGCGTCGCGGACTCCTGGCTGGGAAGTAGTGTGTTCGATTCCAATCAGAGCCATGTGGGATTTTCTGCCTCGACCGGTTCCTACCCAGAAATGCGTTTGCCATGGGCTCAATAGGGATGACAAGGACCAAAGAGTTGAGTTTCACCCACTATATGGATGCGTCTCTGAGTGTTGCTCAAATTTGCTGACCAACACAGCAGGTGTCTTTATCTCTTGGGCCTGGTTGACGCTCGGATATGTAATGAAAGTAAGCGTAGAGTACAGTCCTGTCATGCAGTCTCAAACCGGAATGGGAATCCGGAGCACCATCTCCATCATCGTCATTCTCATCGATCAGCCAAAAAGAAAAGGTCTAAAATTCTGGGGCCCTTCATGTCCTGTTCTCATGGTGACCTCAGTTTCGATGACCTCTCCACGTCTGTGGCCTTGGTTTGATACCGGGGTCATCAGTATGGGCAAATTCATGGGGGCTGTCTTTAGGTGGACGTTGTGACGTTCTCTGGAGGGAGAGTTTACTCAATTCGCGTCGGCTCCGCCACTAAGCAGTTCTTGTCATCATTAGGGGGCTTAGTGGCTGGTGCCCTGCGTGCGCTGGATCAGAATAGGTCCCACTGAAATGACTCGACAGCAGTGCGGCGTCTCCTCCGGTGGGTTGACTCTTGACGACTTCACTTTGATTTCTCCCTATGAACTGCAGGTGCCATGACTGCAGCAGGGTGGGCCATGGCAGCGGAAGGGAGGTCAGAATGAGATGGAATAGTAAAAAACAAAAAAAGTAAAGTCACCAGGAGGCAACCCACTAAAGGGCACACTGTACTGCAAAAGAGTCACTTTAGGAATGTTCTGTGGTGAGTTTCTCCCTCCAGACTGCACAATCACATTCGTTGAATGATAGTTCCCTAAATTCGTCAATACCTGTGGCTCTGACAGAACCAAGCTAAGACTACAGTCTCAGATCAGAATAGAAATCCGTTGCATCATCTTCATCATCTTTATCCTCATCGATCAGCATTAAAAAAAAAAAGTACCAAATTCTGTTGTCCTTCAATGCCAAGCTTTCATGGTGACCTAAGGCTTGATTACCCCTCCACTTCCATGCCTTCGCTTGGTTCTGTCGCCCGCGTCACGGTCGGCAAGTCCGTCGTCTAACATCGACATTAAATCAGCTGGGATGTGTGCTGACAGACACCAATGGACGTGTATCAGAGTAAGCGAACCCAGTCCAACCGTTGGTTTCAAATTAGTCTCCTCGAAGTGTTGACTGTGTCTAGAGACTGGACTGTGGATCTGCCATGATTTAGAATGCTTGATGATTGGGGGGAGGGGGGGTAGGGGAGAGAGAGAGAGAGAGAGAGAGAGAGAGAGAGAGAGAGAGGGAGAGACAGAGAGCACGCACACACACACACACACACACACACACACACACACACACACACACACACACACACACACACACACGCACACACCTCTGTCTCTCCCTATCTATCTTTCTGTCTACCTACCTACCCACCCACCTATCTACCTGCCTACCTACCTACCTAACTACTTAGCTACGCACCCACCTATTCATCTATCGATCTATCTACCTATCTTTGCATGCACGCACTCATCACGCACATACACACAACTAGAAGAAAAAAAAAACCAGTATACGATTGAACCAGATGGCACTGTCAGGAATCAACTGCTCTTTTTCAAACAGAAGGGAAGGTGGTGAGAGTGGAAACGTCTTTCCGTCTAACAGATGTCAAGCTGCAACAATGGAGGCCCTGTTGGCACCAGAGAGCTAGCTCTCCAATGCATGTCCTCCCGCTCTCATATTGAAATGAGCTCTACAAAAATGCGCCAAAATTAGATTTGAAACCCTGAAGCATTTCAGGGAATGACAGCCGCTAAAACAAAAGTTCATCCTTCAGATTTTTTTTTTTTTATTCTCCAACAATTTGCATCTCTCAAACTGTTTGGGAAATGCAGGAGCAGCAGGGACCTGTGACGGTACAATGTGTCCGCAGAAACAAAGTGTTGGCAGAAATTCTGTGGACACTTTGTTCCGCAAGGTGACATATAACTTTACAAAAGCGGAACAAAGTGTCCGCAGCCGTTTCTGCCTCAGTGTGAATGGGTGAATGTGCATGTACACTCCCACGCGCGTGCGTGTGTGCGTGCGTACGCATGCGCGCGCATGTGTGTGTGTGTGTGGGATTTTCTGCCTCGACCGGTTCCTACACAGAAATGCGTTTGCCATGGGCTCAATAGGGATGACAAGGACCAAAGAGTTGAGTTTCACCCACTATATGGATGCGTCTCTGAGTGTTGCTCAAAATTTGCTGACCAACACAGCAGGTGTCTTTATCTCTTGGGCCTGGTTGACGCTCGGATATGTAATGAAAGTAAGCGTAGAGTACAGTCCTGTCATGCAGTCTCAAACCGGAATGGGAATCCGGAGCACCATCTCCATCATCGTCATTCTCATCGATCAGCCAAAAAGAAAAGGTCTAAAATTCTGGGGCCCTTCATGTCCTGTTCTCATGGTGACCTCAGTTTCGATGACCTCTCCACGTCTGTGGCCTTGGTTTGATACCGGGGTCGTCAGTATGGGCAAATTCATGGGGGCTGTCTTTAGGTGGACGTTGTGACGTTCTCTGGAGGGAGAGTTTACTCAATTCGCGTCGGCTCCGCCACTAAGCAGTTCTTGTCATCATTAGGGGGCTTAGTGGCTGGTGCCCTGCGTGCGCTGGATCAGAATAGGTCCCACTGAAATGACTCGACAGCAGTGCGGCGTCTCCTCCGGTGGGTTGACTCTTGACGACTTCACTTTGATTTCTCCCTATGAACTGCAGGTGCCATGACTGCAGCAGGGTGGGCCATGGCAGCGGAAGGGAGGTCAGAATGAGATGGAATAGTAAAAAAACAAAAAAAGTAAAGTCACCAGGAGGCAACCCACTAAAGGGCACACTGTACTGCAAAAGAGTCACTTTAGGAATGTTCTGTGGTGAGTTCTCCCTCCAGACTGCACAATCACATTCGTTGAATGATAGTTCCCTGAATTCGTCAATACCTGTGGCTCTGACAGAACCAAGCTAAGACTACAGTCTCAGATCAGAATAGAAATCCGTCGCATCATCTTCATCATCCTTATCCTCATCGATCAGCATTTAAAAAAAAAAAGTACCAAATTCTGTTGTCCTTCAATGCCAAGCTCTCATGGTGACCTAAGGCTTGATTACCCCTCCACTTCCATGCCTTCGCTTGGTTCTGTCGCCCGCGTCACGGTCGGCAAGTCCCGTCTAACCATCGGCATTAAATCAGCTGGGATGTGTGCTGACAGACACCAATGGACGTGTATCAGAGTAAGCGAACCCAGTCCAACCGTTGGTTTCAAATTAGTCTCCTCGAAGTGTTGACTGTGTCTAGAGACTGGACTGTGGATCTGCCATGATTTAGAATGCTTGATGATTGGGGGGGGGGGGGGGGGGGGGAGAGAGAGAGAGAGAGAGAGAGAGAGAGAGAGAGAGAGAGAGAGAGAGAGAGAGCACGCACACACACACACACACACACACACACACACACACACACACACACACACACACACCTACACCTCTGTCTCTCCCTATCTATCTTTCTGTCTACCTACCTACCCACCCACCTATCTACCTGCCTACCTACCTACCTAACTACTTAGCTACGCACCCACCTATTCATCTATCGATCTATCTACCTATCTTTGCATGCACGCACTCATCACGAACATACACACAACGAGAAAAAAAAAAAAAACAGTATACGATTGAACCAGATGGCACTGTCAGGAATCAACTGCTCTTTTTCAAACAGAAGGGAAGGTGGTGAGAGTGGAAAACGTCTTTCCATCTAACAGATGTCAAGCTGCAACAATGGAGGCCCTGTTGGCACCAGAGAGCTAGCTCTCCAATGCATGTCCTCCCGCTCTCATATTGAAATGAGCTCTACAAAAATGCGCCGAAATTAGATTTGAAACCCTGAAGCATTTCAGGGAATGACAGCCGCT